>BHFT01077869.1:0-17418 GCA_004320025.1 Laticauda laticaudata
GCTCACATATTAAAGCACAAGCTAAGCCCCTTCTTAAACTCCATTTGATTTTTCAAGACAGTGGAAATGGCTTGTATCCCACATAAAATTACCAGTGCTGCATCTGCATAAATCTGGCATAAAATCACGTGCATAAATCTGCATTTCACTAACCAACTAGATGCAGTCAAGATATACAAAATGGAACTTCTAACTGTTGCCAACGGGCCACAATGGTAGTTGATTAAGGATTTTGAAAAGTCCAAACACTATTCTATAATAGAATGCACAAAAAAAAACCTCAGAAGCTTATCCAGAATTTTGAATATGCCAGTTAAGGATGACTTTTCTGGGCAATGGTTGAGGGTGAGCAGAGTTGGCATTTCAGTTGAAGGAACTACTAACATAAACCTTAAGTATACTGCTTGTTAAAGCTACATGGCAAAGTACAGACAATAAAAGAATGCTGATAGAATCAGCAGGATCTAGGCAGCATCCAAGCATTATGATGTTAATGAATCACAGCAATGAAACCATAGATCTGCTATCTATTATCTATCTTATCTAGTCTATCTATCTATCTATCTTATCTATCTATCTTATTCTATCTATCTATCATCTATCTTCATCCATCCTGTGATGACCCGTAGTCTCTCAAAAATAACCCCAAACACAAACATATTAAAGTCTGGTAAGTCCTTCAAACTTTACTCACTTTTATTAGGCACAGTTTTTTTGTAAATCACAAAAGTAAATAAGCGAAGCAAACAGAAAACCAAAAATAAACTGCATTAATGAGCAGTTCTTGAAGCAAAGCCCAAGGGATTAACTCATCATAAACTCCAGTTAAAATAATTGAAGAGGAGTCCATAGGAAGTAATGCCAGCACAGATAAATCTCTTTCAAGCGTGAACACTAAAAACTGACTCCTGCAATTCTAAACTGCGCAGTTTACAAACTTATATACATAGCTCCCACCTGCAAGCCATGAGGAGGGATCATGAAATTTCTTCTTAAAAGACCCCACCTTCCCTGATCCTCTCCTCTCTGCGTGACCTAGGGATGGATAGGGGATGGCCTGGATCCTCCTCTGACTGCTTACACCAGCCTCTTGCCCTTTCCCCAGGCCTCCTCCACCCACCTCTGAGCCACACTCCCACTCCCTATTGGGGCTGTTTCCTCCTTTTCCTCAGAGTCAGTCTGTCCTCACCAGGGCAAACACTATTCCCCCACAGGCCCCCCTCCCCGCGGAACCAGGCAAAATCCATTACATTGAGAGAAACTGAGCGTGTAAAGTCCTGACCAAGCAAGGAGCATGAACATCAGTGGCATCAACCCAGGTGGAAGTCCTCTGCTCCATAACCTTTCCATGCACAAATACTGAAATCAGCCCCACAACTGCTGTGAATCATTGGTGCTATCCACTTCATACTTCCTCCTCTCCCGAGGGGCTACTTGAGGCTGCAGTGATGGAGTCATATGCGGACGCTGTTGCCGAGGCAGGACAAAACAGGGGAATTAATGAAAAACAGGATCTTGGAATTATGCATGGTCTGTGGCAGGGAAGATGATAAGCCACCAGGATTGGATCACCGCCTTGACCGGAAAAGGTCCCAAGTAATGATTATCGAGGCCTTTTCAATGGTCGTCGTTGTTGGTAAATATCGAGTTAGAGAGCCAAATCGTCGCCAACCACTAAAGTGAAACATCATGACGATTGTTGGTCTGCAAAACCGTTATAGTCTTTCTTGGCCTCTCCAGGTGATCGCAGACCATGTGGTGCAAACAGCTTTTAATTCCTGCAAAAAACATATCCACTCCAGAACTGGGGAGTAAGATGCGCGGCTAAAGGACAAAAGTTGTGGATGAAACCCATTAGTTAGCAAAGAAAGGGACACATGGGTGCATTGCATGGTGAGCATTGTTATAAGGCGAATTCTGCCACTGGCACGACTTCCACCCAATTGTCTTTGTTGAACACATGTCTGTCGTTGCTCATCACCCCAAACTGATGGCGGTGATGAGCAGAGACAGACATGCCTGAACCTGCAGTTTCGCGAGATAGGGGGGGGGTCTGCCAGAAGCATGAACATAAATTATACCCTCCCAACCTGATGCCATGCGTCTGGAACCCATGCAACTGCGAAAACATGGGAGATAAACAAATTGAGCCATTATCTTGTTGATTGAGACCCGCACATGGAATAAAGTGGCCATTTTAGTCAACATATTCCCACCATCACCCAAAATGTTGTGGCAATTTGATGGTGGTAACTCAACGATAAAATCCAATGAAACTTGCCCTCCCATGGTCATCTTTCTGGTGTGGGCAAGGGCTGCAAGAGATCAGGGGGTGCATCATGGTTTGGCGACAGATCTCAAAGACGGCCACATATCCAAACACATCATGTTTAGGTCTTAGGCCACCAAAAATGTCCTGGAGAGAGATTGCAGTGTTTTGAACAACCCAGAAGTGTCCTGCTGCCTGGACTATATGACATTGACATAGGTAAGCCATGAAGAGGAACCTCCAGGCACATAAATGCAACCACAAGAACCGCAACAGGTCCCCAGTGACACCCAAGGAGTCTTCTATGTCTCTCATTTCTCATCCAATTCTTGACGTTCAAGCTGCCACAAATGGTGCCTGCTCTGCCACCTCTTGAATGCTCACTCGAAGGTCACAGTTCCTTGGTGCGACACAAAACCGCTCCAATGGAATTACTATCTTGGGCAAGAATTTATCCTCCCTTCAAGTATACTCGGGGTTCTGAGATAGGCTTTGGTGCGTTGATTCCCTCCACTCAGAACATAGATCACGCCAAAAATCGAATCAAGCAAAGGAATAAGGACCATCGCATCCCACGCTGCTTCAATTCGCAAGCTGTACGTAGGTGTGCCAAATTTGCAATGATCCGTCCAAGACCTCTATTTGTGATAAGCCCCCTCCAGGTGGTGCCGCCATGTCTCAAAAGCAACCTTAACACAATAGCTTCCTTGTCCCAAACGTATGAGTTGCGCTCTGCAGCTTGACAACTTCCAGGAATAATAAGCACACAGAACAAGTGCCTGTGGGTGCATAGGCCTGGAGAAGCACCGCATCAAAAGCATCTGTTCGTCTTACCACAAATGACTGGCCTGGATCAGGGTGTTGAGGATAGGCTCAGAAGCAAAGGCGATCTTTCAATGCCACAAAAGCTGCCTGCTCCTTCAGCACCCCAATGGAACTTCTCCCTCTTCTGAGCAGATTTTAGGAAGGCGAGCAGTTCAAGGCAGCAAAAACAGGGAATAATGTGCGCTAGTAGTCACAAACCCCCACAACAGTCATTGCACATCCTTAACCCACTGTGGAGTTTCCTACTCCTGCCAATGATTGAATTTTTTCCAGGTCATTGCCACCCCAGCAGGTGAAATACAATTGTCCCAAGAAGTTCAATTGTGGTTTGTTGCAAAACTGACACTTCTCCACATTTGGCAAAACAGGTTGTTATCACGAAACATTTGCAAACACAGCCACCACATGCTGCAATGTTCCTGCAGGAGTGTGAATAAATCAAAATGTCATTTAAATAAAGGAGAGCGAGCTTCGTCCGCGTGCTACAGCGGCGATCTCGGGCTCTGAAGATCGCAGCTGATATTTTCGCCCCTGCGTCGGTCCTAACGGACCTAAAACCGTTCCCGTAGAGATGGGGATTGTTGAAGCACAGTCCCAGCAGATCCCAGAGATATCACAACAAATTTCTCTTGGTTTGATCCGGCGAGAAGCCCTTTTGCTGGCCGTGGAAAGCAGCCTCCAAAGCTGCTGAGCCGGGACAGCCTCCGAAAAGAATGCGGAGCGAAATGTGTATTGGCTGGGTGAGGAAACGCCTCTTTTGAATGTAAATTGGCTGAGATCTGAAAGGATATCCTGAACAAAAGAGAAACCTGTTGACTTTTATTTTTGTTTGATGGAAATTGTTTAAGCGGCGTTTTTTAAAGTATGTCAAATTGAGCTTGGATTCCTTTCTTACTACTCTTTTTTCTGAGGACTTTAATGTGATCTTTGTAGGTAACCAGATTGAATTTTTTCTTATATATATTTCTCATGCTGCTTTTGATTTTTTAATTTTCATTAGGATAGAGACCCCCTTTTATTTTTCTCTTTTCTCTGATTTTATAATTACTCTGCCTCTGGAAAAAGTATTAAGGAATTTTGCAAACACTCCAACTAGATGGCCCTTAAATACTTATTTAAATGTGGGAAAATGTATAAACTACTCTTCTCAGACATTTTAATGTGCTTAAGATGGAGGGAGAAGCACGAGAAAAAATATTATTACAGGTTTGTTTTCCTGACTCTTATCAATATTTCAAACACTGAGGCTTTGGCTTTGAAGGCTGCTGAGAAGAGACGTTAAAATAAGGAGCCTTGGATAAAATAAAATAAAGTGCAGGTGCAGTTCCATATATACTTGTGAAATCTCTACTCACCAGCCTTTTTGTATATTTTAACTCTCAGTAATAATTTTAATTTTTGCTTTTATTTATCCTTTCTTCTTTGTTTGATGGCCTCTACTATTGGATTGTCTATTTTTGCGATATAATGGGCTATTCTATTCAGATGGATTGAAGTCAAAAAGAATTTGAAGTTTTTTGAAGCATTAAAATGAAAAGAAAAAAGTGAAAAAAAGAAGAAGGTGTTAAATGAAATAGAACTGTGTGTTTTTGGATTGTTTTGGTGACTTTGAGATTTTTGAAATCTTATTTGAATTGATTAAAATCATTCTGGGTCTTTAAATTTTTTTTTTTTTACAATGGCAATTACTTATGGATGAACTGGAAAATGGAATTTTATAAAAATATATGAACAAAGAGAAACAAGAAGGAAGGATTCTTTTGGCTCTATTTTTCGTTCTTTAGAAATGGCAATTTCTACATATGAGAAACTACAAAGAACAGAAGATTGGCATGAAGAAGAAACCACCCTAATGAACAAAGCCAACTTTATTTGGGGAAAAAGGGAAAGAGAGAAAGAGAATGGAGAATTTTAAGACTAAAAAAAACAACCAAACAAAGGGGAAAATAACGGGTGGAAAATGCATGGGACACAACATCAGAAAGCAAACAGAAAAAAAAATACACAAGAGGGCTGGAGATTTAAGAGACAAGGGGTTAAAAAGGTAGAGTGGAGAACAAGGGAGGAAAGAAGGGAGAGAAGCTACAGAAGGTTTTGAAACAAGATGTAAAGGAAACAGAATTTATTTAGAGATAATGGGTAAACATACAATTGAAAAAGAGATTTCTGCAAAGGTACATAAGAATTGTGATGTATTTGTTATTTGAAATAATGTTACAAAATGTAGGAATAATATGATGATTATAGAAACATGGCGAACAAAATATTTAATGTAACTTTAGCAAAATTTTCTTTTTTTAAATAAAATAAATGAAATAAATATGAGAGAATTGAATTAAAGAAAAATGGGAACATTGTCATTGTATAATATTTTAAAACATAAGTGAAATTAAGGGGGAAGATAACTAAGCAAAATCTATAAATGTTCCCATAGAAGCATGATATTGTAAAATTAGGAAAGGATTGTTTGTAAAATGTTTTAAGACTTAAATTGAATACTAATTTTAATGATATAATTTTAATTGCTATGGATTGTTGTTTAATTTATATTATATATTTAAAAAAAATTTTTTTTCCTTGTTTAAAATATTTGAGTCTATCTTTAGAATGTACTACGCGAACTCAGAATGAAAAACTATGTTGTTATGTTAAGCTTTAAAACTAGGGAAGAATAAGTATAGATAAGGCATTTATACTCCAATCGTCGATTACAGAAGAAAATTTTTGTGTTAATGCAGAAAAGATTAATAGACAGTCGGAAATAGGACCAGACAAAGATATAAGTATAATGATTTAAATGAGATGAAATAAATATAACAGAATTAAGGAGAGCTGAAAAAGAGGGGAGAAGCTATATAGAAATGTAAAATAGTGAATAAAGAAATGAAATGCTTATAATAAAGTAAGCACAACTTGAGATTTATGTCTGTACAAAAAGATGTAACTCGGGATCAAACTGCCATCCAAAAGATATTTTATTGTTTTTATGTTGTTGTGTTTTGTTGTATATGTTTGTTTGTTAAAATTAATAAAGATTCTTATAAAAAAAAAAAAATGTCACTAAATTAAATGACCACGGATGGATTCCAACAAATCACAGAAAAACATCATGCAATGAAATACATGAACACAGCTGGCAATTGGTTAATCCAAAAGGCATCAATGGTTTACTCAAAATGCCCGTAACCGCATTTGGAAAGCATGTCCACTTGTCCCCTGCACGAATATGAACCAGATTGTAGGCTCCCAACACAAGTCCAACTTCATAAAAATCTTAGCTTGACGAGCGCCTAATTCAATTCAGGATGAGGGGAAGCAGGTACAATTCCTCACTGTGATTGCATTCAACATGAAGTAATCACCAAACATAGCTCCCCTGCATTTTCTTTTTCAAAAAAAAAGCTACTGGTTGCAAAAGCCAATGAGGTATGGTAGAAGACTGGATAAAACCCTTTGTGAAGGTTCTTGTCAATTAAAATCCCACAACGCCTGCGTTCAACTCTGGTTCCGACAGGAAATTATACCTGACCCACCGGCAAATTTTGCATCGGGCAACAAGTCAACTGGAACAGTCATACGCCCGCATGTGGAGGCAACTTGATCTGCTTCTTCTCCCCAAACACCATCAGCAAAAAGCCACCAACTCCACAGGTAGATCCAGTTCCATGGTTGTGCCACACTCCCTGCACAGGGTGCAAGCAATGGTTGGCACACTTTTCCCTTTCAAGAACTGCAACAGCTTGGCACAACCAGACAATCTGTGGATCATGGGCCTGTAACCACGTCCAAAACCCAGCACCACCAGAAATGAGGCACTGCGGGCAGACATAAAACACGGTTTCCTCCACATGCTACCTTAATTACACATGCAAAGGGGTTTGGTTGCCAGCAACCACAGGCCCCGAACGAGAGGCCGACCATCATTGTTCTCCAACCATTACGTGGTGGGGGAAAACCTATGTTGCTGAGGAATGAACACTGCTTGGCAAAATGAGCATCTATGAAATGGGCTGTGCCCTGAGTCAACCAAAGCTGGGATCTCCACCACTCCCACACCAGGCCATTGAACACAACTTGCTGGCAGCAAAGATGCTTCACCAATAGCGACTGTGGTGAGATGTCAAAGATGTCAAAGGTGGCAGGGTGGCAAGGTTTGGTGAGATGGCAGGGCCTGTGGACTTTACACCCAACCTGCAGACCCCCATAGGCCAAGTGCATGCTCGTTTCCCCACCACCGCAGGTATCGTTGCTAGTGGATGTCCTTAAACAGGACACTTGTCCGCAAAATTGACCTTGATTGCCACAATTAGAGGTATAAAACCATCACCAATGACTCTTTTCTACTTGAGTCAACTGATGGCAGCCAGCCCCAACTGATGGTTCCTCCAAAGGCACTTCCACCAAGGGCGCCATCTTGCTTGGAAACAGATATGGTCTCTGTCAGTCATTGCACCTGTTGCTGCTGAAAGTCTAGCATCGATATGAAGACCAAATGTTCTGAGTCCTGAAGGGTGTGAGAGCATTCAGTGCATACCAACTCATCCAGCGAGCTCCGATGGACAAAACCCTTCCTGGAACTGGTCTAAGAGTGCTGACCTCGTTCCATTGTACATCCTGAGCAACTTCCAAAACTAGCAATATCTCCATGAGTGAGCCACACACCCTGCTCAAACTCTCTCAAACATCTGTTTCTTGTTTGACTTCGAACAGGGGTGTCCTCAAATGTAGCCTGAACTGATGGCAAAAACTCGGCGTATTGTCCAACACATGGTTGGGCTGGGTCAGCAGAGCGTCACCCAACGTTGCGCTGCAGAGCCTGACAACAAAACTAATCAAAAACCCACCCCACCAGTGGAAAAGTCCTCAGGGCCAAAGGCTCATGTGAAAGCGACTTGCCCAAAAAATGCTGGAAATTGGGCCAGCGAACCATCAAATTTATCTGGCACTGCCACTGGGCATTTTTGGCGTGCCCGGGCAGCTTGCATTTGTGCCACCTGTGCAGTCAAGGGTCACTTGCTGTCTTAACTGGGCAATCTCTGCTCTGAGCTGATCCATGTTCACCCCACAAAAAGCAAAAATAAGTTGAAGGGATGGCAGGAGTCAAAATGTGGTGACCCGTAGCCTCTCAAAATAACCCCAAACTTATATTAAAGTCCGATAAGGCCTTCAACTTAACTTCACTGTTTTATTAGGCACAGTTTAAAGACACAAAAGTAAATAATGAGGCAAACAGAAAACCAAAACAAACCTCATTGATGAGAGTTCTGAAGCAAGCCAAGATAACTAATCATAAACTCCAGTAAAATAACCACGAAAAGTAAGTCCATGGGAAGAATGCCAGCAAAGATAAACTTCTTTCAAAGTGAACACTAAAAGTGACTCCTGCAAATTCTAACTGTGCAGTTGCAAACTTATATACATAGCTCCCACCTGCAAGCCATGAGGAGGATCATGGTAATCTCTTCTTGAGTAGACCTCACTTTTCCCTGATCCTCTCCTCCCTGCATGACCTAGGATGGATAGGTGATGGACCTGGATCCTCCTCTGACTGCTCAGTTGGCCTCTGTCCTTCCCCAGCCTCCTGTTCACCACCTTTGGAGCCATACTCTCACTCCCTGTTGGCTGTTCCTCCTCTTTCTCAGAGTCAGTCTCCACCAGGGGCATGACACATCCATCCATCCATCCATCCATCCAACCATCCATCCATCCATCCATCCATCCATCCATCCATCCATCCATCCATCCATCCGTCTATCTACAATCTTTCTATCTTCTTTCTGTCTCTCTGTCTCTTTATCTCTCTAATTATTTCTCCATCTGACCTCTGTCCTCTGCCCCCTTTTCTCTACTCTCTTTCATCTATCATCTATATTATCATCTATCACAGTGAATTGGTTTATGTGCTTATGCTAAATCAGCCCCCCCACAGCATTTAGCTCAAAAATAAAGTTACCTTTTATTATACATTTTATTGTCTTCCTCTGTTCAGAACTCAGTTCAAAAGGGGTTGCAAAGTTCTCCGATCACCAAATTCAAAGGAGATGTGTAACTTACTGAGCATTTGCAACGACCCATCTTGTCATTTCATGTTTAGAACCCAGTCTTTGAAAGAACTATATGGACTCTGATCTCTAGCCAGGTATGGGCTACATTGCATGCCAGACTTTTTCCAGATCAGCCAAGTATCTATCAATTCTTGGTTTGGACAAGTAGCTCATGAGCTTTCTGTGGGGTCATTTATCTCTGCAGATCTGTTGTATGATTAAATAGATGTGGATTTACTTTAGTTCTTAAAAAGAGACAATGACAAGAATGAAGTTCAAACCACATGGTATCATATTCATATCTTCAGATTTTATTACAATCTGTCTGTGCCAATGAGTATAGATTAACTACTGTAGTCTACTTTGTACTTTTCTGACCACTCAGCAAACAATAGATCAGGACTCTAAGTCCTTTCATTTATATTTGCTCTTAATGTAGTTGTCTGTTTGCCAATGCATACGTCCTTCCAAGTGCATTGATATGGAGCATCAATTTCAGCAATAGTATTACACATGGTTTTTCCTATATTACTTTTTGTTAAGGTCAGGGGTCTTTTTAAATGGTTAAGTGTTCCAAGCTTTATAAAGAGGAAGCATTTCACAGGTCACTTAAAATTGCATAATTTAAAATCCCACCACCTTCATCTTTGTACTTGTATTAAAAATATAGACAGAGCAAACTAATAAAATGATTTCAGCTTTTGTTCAGTTTTATATTCCAGACAACCATAAAGTGGGTGATCTTTCAGATTCTCATTATTCTGAGAACAGAATGGATCCTGGAATTATTCAAAGAGGAGGACGAAGAAAAATGTTCAAGCACCAATTCTTAGGTTATAGATTTTATCCCAATCAGCTGGATTGGAAAGAATGGAGGTAGTTTTATGAAATAGATAATGGCAATAATTTTTAGTACTTCCCATGAAGTTCACTGTGTCAACTGAGCTGAAGTTTGCCTATGGCAGCTTCACCTTTTAGCAAGGACTTCTCTCAAAAATAGTCTGCCATTGCTGCAGTGTGACTTTGGAATAAAATACTTCAATTATAATAATGGCTATTTGAAAGCCTTGCAAGATGGAGAACATTCTTATCTCTAATCTACTGATGATGATTGAATTTTTTTTTATAATTATTATAGCTAAAAAGCAAACAGGGAAAACAGTCAGGGCCCAGGAGAGATGAGTTGGAGGAATGGCAAATATTTAAAATATTAAATAGAGGAATATCCTCTTAAGATGCAATTTCTGTCACAAGCAGACTTAAAACTTTTACTTAACTTGCCAATTACAACTAATGCCAATATTTTATTCATTCTAAAACAGGAATTTTATGGTAATAACTCATTATATAGGCAGATCTTTTTAGCATCTCAATAACATACAATGTAACATACAAACAAACAAATGAGAAAGGAAATTCTGCCCAAAATAGATTTCTTTCATGAAAAAAATTACCTTAACAGTTATTAAAATTGTTATGTCTTGAAGTGTAATTCTCCTAGAATTAGAAGAGCATGGAAGCTATTTACCAAGATGTGTAGAATATTCAGGGATGAATATCTTATATTTTATGAACACTAAAATGTCCAAATAATATAATAGTGGAATTTGGGGACTTGTGACACCTTAAATGTAATGTTGCTCCTACACCAGTATAACTGAGCCCTTTTGCAAGATTTTATGCAATTTTATTATCAGATCATTGTTGGGGAAAATTTACATTTGTGTTTTAGATTTTTTTAGAAAACCATGTGGAAGTAATCATTCCTTTCAAGTATCTGCTGGATGTATGAAACTACCTTTCTGGGACAGAATACTCTACAAAAAGTCCTTTCATTATAATGTTTTTAATATTACTGTTTCAAACACACTTTCTGGCAGGAGAGAAAGAAGGAAGGAAAGAAAGAAAAGGAAGAGAGAAAAGGAAGGAAGGAAGGAAGGAAGGAAGGAAGGAAGGAAGGAAGGAAATGAGGGAAGGCCTGGAATTCCGCTAATTAAGGAAAAATTGACTTGATCTGTACAAAGAGCATCCAAGCAGCAAGAAATCTTGGTATTAAGAGAGTCCTTCTCTCCCATCCCTCTAGGATGAAGAAATAATAATGAATAACAGAATGCTGGATGAGGATCTTCTCCTGAAATTAAGGCATGTATAATTAAATTATGACAATAAACCTTCCATAATGTGCATTTGAACTGCCTAAAGTGAATAATTACTCTATACCACCTAGGGGGCATTTATCCAAGTTGACAGTGCTATTTTTTCCCTTTAAATACGGATGTAATTTTATCCTTTTACTAGCTGATCTTTGAAACTGAAATTGAATTAAATTAAGGTTATGATTCAATTCTGAATTCAGGGAGCTATGAACAAATGATAATAATGGCATATGATATGATACTATTGTATATACTGTATAATTATTTGAGAACAGTAAGAATAAAGAGCATTTAACTTAAATTATCTATCAGATGAGAGTTATCTATTGGAAAGGTAGAGGTGGAAAGTAATCTCTATATACAATGGTTTATATGACATTCATAGGGAAGTGAGATACTGCAAGAAACTATGATATATTCATTTGAGGTCATTTGAAAACATTTTAAACTTTTTCTAATTATTTTTGTATCTTCATGTTACATTTTGACTATGGAATGAGTGAGTAAGAATTGGAGAGAAACAAAAAGGAAGATAAAATGTGCAACATCTCAGCCTCTATTCATTATCCACACACTGATTCTCTCTTTATGTACATATGTATACTTTCTAACCTAGGTATAGAAGCAATGGAAGCAAAAAGTACATCCACTCACCTTTTCTAGGTGGAATTAAGTTTTCTGAGTTACTAGGCATCGAAAGAGATTCATAGTTTAAAGAGAGAAGTGCAGTGGGGAGAATGTTGATCCTGATGGGCTCAAAGTTGACTCAACCTTTCATCCTTCCAGAGAGAAACTGCTCAGAGAGTGCTGTAAAGCACTATGGAGAGGTATATAAGTCTAAGTACTATTGCTATTGCTCTATATGGAGATTTCTCTACCTTGTTCTGCCCACCCCAATGAAATTGTTTTGTACAGTTTGGCAAGCTGGCAGAGAAGAAGCATGGCATTTGGAGAGAACCAGCCAGTCAGACTGTTGCCACTTTTATTATAATTATACCTGCCAAATGACAGAATAAAATGTCTATATTGATTGACTACATTTTAAACCACTCCTCAGCAATAGATCTGTTTACACAGTGTTCATTGTTACATACCTATTATCATGGACTCCTGAAAGTTGAGAGTCTTCTCTACCCATTGTGGCAGAGCAGAAGACTTTAAGTGTTGTGAAACCCTAGTACTGGGAGAATATTCTCGACATAGGACAGGTATCAACCTTGTGAGGTAATCCAGGTAGGACATACACTTAAATGAGCTAATTCTAGTTCATTCTAGAAAAACCAATTTCTCATGAACATTAACAGTCTGAAAATATATTTCTTCCCTCTTGCCTTTTCCACCCAAGAAACTTGAGATGGTCCATTTTGAGATGTTTGCCATGTCCACATTCCAGCTGGGGGTTAAATTGCCTTTTATCTAACCACTCCCCTGGCTGTAGCTCTTGCCCTTGTCCCAAGGCCATTCCCACATAGTATTATAATATGGGAGAGGAACTTGTTTGCACTCTCATGTTTTCCAATATAGCTTCCATTATGTAGGAAGGAAGGCTTAGATTGCATAAAAACATTGCTTATAATAAACCAGAAACCATTTCCCAATGCATATATATATTAGTTGGGAAAAGCAAGCCTCTAGTGAACAACATAGGAATGTATATGTAGACAGTAGATGATGTTTTGGGTCAATTGACCAACTGAGCATTTATAAGTGAGAAGAGAGGAAATAACAGCCTCTACAGAGGTAAGTCTAATTATGGGAGATTAAATTTTGCAGGTTCCATATCAAGAAGCTAAAAAAGTCTGAGATGGGAGGGTTTTTTTTGGCAATGCCAACACATATACAAAGGAGTGGTGCTTTGGTTATACAGTTGCATCTTTTACTTTGAGTATTTGCCCTTTCCCAACCCTCTGTGAATGCATGGATGATACTGGACAGAAGGACAAAGAAAGAAGCCAATAGAAGGAAGGAATGAAAGGCTAAATAACATTGTTATAAGATTTTCCATCCAAATCTATAAAAATCCCCCAACCCTTCAGAAAGAACTCACCTCTTCTGGCTTGGCTTTGTTCTGTTGCCTTAAAGGAATGTCAGCTGGAAGATGAAAAGTCCATCTAAACTTCTGTAGCTGAAGCTGGCATTCAATATTACCCTGTTGAGGAAGGGAAGGCCAAAAGGACATTGCAAAGGTTGACTTATCTCTTTTGTTGAAATTGATAGTTTGAAATTTCAAAGGCAGGTTTCTTTTTACACCTATATCTGAGAATGTAAGAGATGTGTATTACTTTCCTACTTTTGCAATTCCCTCACTGCTTCCTGCCAATTCATTAAGAAGTGTTAGAAATTGGATGAAGAATAGATCTACCCACCCAATGAGAGGCTACAGCTGTCCCATGAAAAAATGGCCAAAGAAGTTACAGCTCTAAATGTTGCGTGGAGCAGAGCTTCATCACCAGCTTAAAATCTTCTCTACATTGGTCAACAAATGGTGATTGGTCATAACATAGGACATCTAAGCTTATAAAAATCAACCATATCACCCCACAATATGCCAAGGTGAAACATTCAAAGAGCCAACTCTAGCCCCAGGTTAAAAAACAGGTTTTATCTGCAGATCAGTAAAGAGGGACTGTGAACCCCATCACTGTTTTTTTTGCAAGTCACACTCACCAGCTTTTGCAATAGATGTACATTGGGTGGTGAGGGATTATATTAGCAAGTCAAAAATCACTATGATCTATTGGAGAGGGAACTTTTTGTGAGAAAGGAATGATCTTTATGTGACCACATGGAGAAGGATAGAGAAAAGGGTTGCAATGAGAGCATCTGGAGCACATGGAGGCTATGCTGGAACTGGAAGTATGCAGATTCTTGGTTCTTCTTTATCCTTCTCCTCTCCGTCTCTCCTTACAAAGTTGGCTAAAATGGAGAAAACGGAAAATATAAATTCTTATTTCATAATGTTTGAAAATGTGGCCAGCAATGAAATTGGCTAGAATAGGTCACACAGCCACTTCCTTGAAGACTCTCATTATCCTTTCTTCCTGAGGAAGTAGAGGACCATAAATTGATGCAGCCTGCCATTTGAAAATAGTTTCCATTAGGATGTATATTAACAACAATTTTAAGATCATATAGTGAAATCAGTAGAAAAATCCCATAAAGTTTTGGCACATCTTAGCCACCTTGCCAGAAAGTGACTTTACCTGAAACTCAGAATCCAAAGACAGTGGTCAAATCCATTGTACTAGAGCTATTGGTGGCACTCCAGCTCAGTTAGCAAGGCTTTGGGTCTTAGGACAGTAATTGGACAACTATAATGATGCCTTAGGGATCACTATAGCTTACACAGAAGCCCAAGCTACCTGTCATCATTCCTAGTGATGAACTCAGAGAAGTCAGGTTCAAAAGATCCTTCATTAAATACCAGCATATTATATTAGCATGTAAAAAGTGAAGCTAGCTCTAAATCATTCCTGCACTTAGGGATCGTTAAAAGAATAGAACCTCCCCACTTCCCTTCGTCTCTCACATGGACCAATCAGTCCAGATGTAGGTTCTCACTCAACTTCAGCAGGTGTCCATTGACATGACCTTGATTCTCATGCCAGCTGAGGTTTAGCAGGTTGACACTACCATTGCTTCCAGGTCCTCTTTAACTGGGAGTGGCCCTCCTGCTCCAGAAAACTACAAGGGAGGAAATCTGTCAAAATAAAGAATTAATTATCTTAGAAGGAACACTGAATAAAGATAATGATACTGATTGAAGACAGAAAGACAGTCAGGCAGATTTTAACTTTTGGAGTCTGGCTACCATGATTTGTAGTGTTAAGAAACTATCATAGACACTGTGAAAAAATAATTGCCTTGTGAGATCACTTTTCCCAAAATGGTAGCTCTTAGATCTAGTGGGTCTTTTCACAGAAAGATAATATTTTGAATCCAAGTTCAAATCCAAGTAACTTGTCCAAGATCTTAAACAACAGCAACAAAAAAGCTGATTTCATAATCTGATTTTCACCACATCTGATTTTGAGAGAACTGAGATATTTTAGTGTGATTCTCTCTCTCTCTCTCTCTCTCTCTCTCTCTCTCTCTCTCTCTCTCTCTCTCTCTCTCTCTCTCTCTCTCCATGTGTATTTGTATATGTTTATATAACAGCCCTCTAAAGGAAAAACAAATAAGCTGCAAAACACATCTTTTGCTGTTCCTGCATGGTATTCTTAGACACAGGCAAAGAGATTCTCAGGCATATGTAATCTATGTAACATGTATACTTGCCTCAAATTGGTTTCACATTTAGAAATTACACTAGGGTTACCATATCTGGGATGCAAACATCTGGGTATCCATTAGGTGGCTGCAAAGATAGTATGCAAGCAGTGGGATTCCAAATTGTGCACTACTGGTTCTGCATGCTACCAGTTCACATATGCAACACTCAGAGATTGCCCTCACGCAGCACTCAAAGATCATCTGAGCTGTTTTTTAGCTCAGCTGAGGTGTGGCAATCCATCCTGCCATGTGAATCAGCTGAGCTAAAAATCAATGGAATAAAGAACAGAAAAGAGCAGGGTGGGTGGGCAGGACCAGCCAGAGGTAGTATTTGCTGGTTCTCCCAACTGGTCAAAATTTCCACTACTGGTTCATCAGAACCAGTTTGAACTGGCTGAATATCACCTTTCTTTCTAGTATGAAAGCTAACTGCTTAGGTTTCATGTGTATTTTTGTGGCTCAGATGTAAAAAAGCTGAATAATTTTGAAAATTTTCAAAGTTGCAGAATACTGTATCTTGTCTCAGAAAAAAATGCTAAGAATTAAAAATAAATTCATACTTACTTTTAACCACTATTATGTAGGTTTTTTTGTACTTCTATACAAAACAAGTGAACAAATGAATATAGATTATTTTCAATTTTCTGTATCAGAAAATGCACACAAACATCTCCATTAAAATTCTTGTGGAGTTAGACAAGGTAGGCAAAGAGGTATGGATATTATAATATAAATTTTAAATATTGCTTGAGCATGGCCTTTCTTAAGCCTTTGGACAATGAAACAAAACAAGAAATATCTGCTGCAGCACTTCAAGTGTAATTTTTTTCTCATATAATTTTTTTTATAATAATTAATTATTTTGGTTGGCCCCATGTTGAAATTTGAAATTTGGTTCAAAATTCCTGAATTTTGGTAGTATTTACCAAATACTGTGGAAATAGCCAAACAGAACAAGAAGCATCCCTGTCACAAAATATTTTTCAATTTGTCATGGAAACAGACTTGAACACCAAAGTTATGAATATTAAAACTATTTTTATTGCAGGGTTACAGAAACAGAATCTTGCAACTCCCTCTCTCCTCTGTGCCTTTTTCTTAAAGAGAATTAGGGAGTGGCAAGTCTGAGACATTTTCTCAAATTACATATAGGTTGCCCTCAACAGTTTGTTTAGTGACCATTTAGAGTTACAATGGCACTGAAAAAAGTGACCTATGACCCTTTGTCACAGTCATTACCGTTGCAGCATCAACATGGTTATGATATCAAAATTCAGATGGTTGTCAACTGGTTCATATTTATGATAGTTGCATTATCCTGGGGTCATGTGATCACCTTTTGCAATCTTCTGACAAGCAAACTCAATGGGGAAGCCAAACTCACTTAATAACCATGTTCCTGACGTAGCAACTGCAGTGGTTCACTTAACAATGGTGGCAAGAAAGATCGTAAAATGGGGCAACATTCACTTAACAAACGTCTTGCTTAGCAACATAAATTTTGGATGCAACTGTGGTCATAAATCAAGGACTGTCTGGACCTAATTGGGCCTGAGATTTCTGACTGTTATCTTGGCTGGGACTCTTTCTTCTGTTCCTCAAGTTTTTTTTTTCCAGACCATTACAATAATCAGCCAAAAGCCCACTGCACCAACGGATGGAAAGAGGATGTAAAACGGAGAGAAATACTTGCCACCCGTTGGTTAACGCGATGCTTCCGTTCTATACTCACTGCATCCATTTTTCATCCTCTCTATCTCTCCAGCATCCGTCGATTGAGATTCCATCCGCTCAAAAGGTTTTGAGCTGCTCAAAACTTTTTGAGTGGAAAATGTATCCAACGCGTCCGTTC
>BHFT01077870.1:0-10550 GCA_004320025.1 Laticauda laticaudata
GTTAAAAAAAAAAAAAGAGTCCAAGTGTGGGTGTGTTGATAAGCCCATAATAATCTGAATAAAGATGGGTCTTAAGAGACTGTTTATTTATCCATCTTCAGATGGATAATTTGAACAGAAGTTTTGACTAACCATTTTGAGATGTTTTTCAGGCTTGGAAGACATGGATTTTTTCCATATTGTAGGTGTGTGTATTTTTATTTCTCTTTGAATGAATATATCTGCATGTGAAAAAGAAAGTACACTCTCCTTGATTTTTATGATTTTACACATCAGTATGTAATAAAAATCAATTGGTCCTTAAACAAATTCTTAAAAGTAGGTAAATACAACCACAGATGAACAACAATACATAGCATATTATACCAAATCATCATTTATTTTACAAAAGAAAGCCCAAATTGAGAAGTTGTGTGTGAAAAGTGTAAGATTCAATAATTTGTAGAACCACATTTAGCAGCAACAACTAGAAGTAATTCTTTTCTGTGTGACTTTATCAGTCTCTTGCAGCATTGTGAAGGAATTTTGGCTCACTCTTTTTTACAACATTGGTTAAGTTCTTTGAGGTTTGTGGGTGTTTTTTTATGCACAACTCTTGAGGTCCCGTCAATCAGGTTGACGTCTGAATTTGACTGCCATTGGAACACCTTGGTTCTTTTCTTTTTCAGCGATTCTGTTGTAGATTTCCTGATGTGTTTTGCGACCATTGTCCTGTTGCATAATCCCATGTCAGCCTAGCTTTAGCTATTGGTCTCATCTGTGCAAAGGACAATTGTTTCAGAAGTCATGTGATTTGTTCAGATGCAACTTTGCAAACCTCAGCCATGCTGCTATGACCTTTTCAGAGAGAAGAGACTTTCCCCTGGTAACCCTTCAAAACAAAGCATTCTTGCTCAGTCTTTTTCTTATTGCACTGTCATGAACCTTAACATTTAACATGCTAACTAAAGCCTGTAAAGTCGGAAATAGAATTCTTTGAGTGTTTTTGCAATTTCTCTGGCCATTGCATTGTGTGGCCTTAGAATTTTCTTGGATGTCACTCCTAGGAAGATTGGCAACTGCCTTAAATGTTTCCCACTTGTGAATAATCTTCCTCACTGTAGAATGATGGATTTTAAATTGTTCAGAATTGGCTTGTTAAACCTTCCCAAATCAACGGGCGGCAATAGTTCCTTTTCTAAGATAATTGCTGATTCTTTATTCTTTGCCACTGTATAAACACACACCTCAATGCCAAGATCAGCAAACTCCTACAATTTCAGCTTTTATAGATGTAGTTATCCTTGCTGATGATATAATTGATCAACAGCACTGTATTAGCAGTACTTGGCTGCTATTTTAGGTCATAATACTATGGAAGTAGTGAGAAATTTCCTCCTGGTGATAACAAATAACCAGAGAAAAGGCTGGTTTCGAGAGTTTTGTTGAGCCATCACTTGAGGCTTTTCATATATGTTTTATTTGTAATTTTCCTTTAACAACCATACATATTTTTCATGACAGCGTATTGACTGGATCAATATACTTTTTAGACAATGCTAACAACAATAATAAGGGTTAAGATGCTGATCTTCTCAATCAGAAAAGTCAGCAATTCAGCAGTTTGAATCCCTCGCATCTGAGTCTAATCTTTCTCCATGTATTCAATAGCTGCTTTCTTAATGTTTGGAGATTAGTTTTTGAAATTGTTTTACTTGGATTAAATCTTTAGAATAAAAGTTGGAAGTTATCTCAAATGATTATCTTAAATGATTATATTATGTAGTTTTTAATATGAGTTAAAGGGGAGTAAACTGAATGATGTATAAGACAAAAGGGTGGTGCGCTCAAATGGGCTTTTAATGGGGAAACGTTTGGAATTATGAAAACTAAGATGGAATATATTTAATAATGAAATAAGAGTATGTGATGAAATTGCCAATATGACCGATAAAAGTGTAATGTACATAAATTAAGAATATTAGAATTTTATGATATTATATAAAGAAGATATGAGTATAATTTTAAAAAATGGAATAAGTTAAAGGAATTGAAAATGAACAAAAGCGTGAAAAATATAAGAATATTTATGAAAATTTACAGAAAATGGAAAATTAAT
Organism: Laticauda laticaudata; assembly: GCA_004320025.1. Classification (NCBI taxonomy): domain Eukaryota; kingdom Metazoa; phylum Chordata; class Lepidosauria; order Squamata; family Elapidae; genus Laticauda; species Laticauda laticaudata. The sequence goes on from BHFT01077870.1 coordinate 2,099, forward strand.
GATATAATAAGAAACTGAATATGAAAGATAAATAGGTAATTATGGTCATGTTTGTATGGAAATGTAAAAACCTGGAACCACATTGTTCACCAAAAGAATATTTGTAAAAGATTAAAAAAAAAATTCAAAAAAAAAAGAAAAAGACCAAACATGGAAATTGTGGTTTCCTTTTGATAATTGAAGCACTTCTCCTTCCTTTACTACCTCTCCAAGGCGGTTTTGACTCTGTAGGGCAGGGGTCCCCAAACTTGGCAACTTGAAGACTTATGGATCAACTCCCATAGCTGGCTGGACAATTCTGGGAGTTGAAGTCCACAAGTCTTCAAGTTGCCAAGTTTGGAGACCTCTGCTTTCGCATGTCCCAGCAGATACCGGCTGGTTTTCACAGAGCTCGGTGGAGCTCCACTATTTTTCAGCCATTCCCACCATGCCGCCAACCAGTCTCCCCATTTGAGGCTTTTCAAAAGGGATGAGACAGCCACTTGTCTGACATAGTGTAGGGCCTCCTGCTTGAGCAAGAGCTGGATTAGAAGATTTCAAAGTTCCCATCCAATTCTATTCTGTTCTTTTTTATTATTATTATTTTTAAAAAATTATATTTTGCAATAATCCCATTTCATTTCAACTGTGTGTCAACTAGGTATATATATCTTGTGCTTACAATTATAATTAATACTTTTCTTACCAATATATTCACCTAAGATGCACCTTTCAACCAAGTACAGAAACCCATATGTTTTTTGTCCCAATAACGGTAACAATGTGTGATGAAATTTTGTCAGAGAAAAGGGCGGAAGGTGCAGTCATATTATTTTTTCTGTTTTTTGATTCCCTTTCCTGCTTTTTCTGTTTTCATTCTTGTTATTGTTTGTTTTGTATATTTATAAGATTAAAAATTCCAAATCAAGAAACAGGAATGTGTATCAAACAAAGAGTGAGGCCAACTTTGATACATTTTGTATTGCACATCTGCATTACCAACATTTTCCCCAACACGCTTTGCAATGCTTTGGGAACATTTTCTCACCTTATACAGTCAGTCTATCTCCTCTTCCAAGCCCCCTTTTCTAGCCTGCTGGGTTGTGACTTTTTTTGCTTTGACCCAATGGAGACTTTTGTGTATGGCAAAGTTTACCGAGCACAAGGCATTTTAAATTTAGCATGGGTGTGCTTGGGAGCATCTCTGGGCAGCAGGAAGGAGCTTGGCTCCTTTTGAGGTCTGAACCAATTGAACCTCTGGGTCCTAAATCTTGGGAGCCAACAGGAAATCAGTCATAAAGTTTGGCATGTAGAGAGGTTTTCATCTCCACTTGAGTCACCCCTAAAGAACCTATTTATACATCAGCTTTCTGTAAACTGTGCTCCTCCAAGTCTTAATGCCCACACTGTTTTGGGAATAATAAATCTAATATCTATAGAGATTGGGAAGGCTAGCCTGCTGGGTCTGTGACTTTTTTGGCTTTGAACCCAGATGAGACTTTTATGTTATGCAAAGTTACAGAAGCACAAGGGCATTTAGCATGGGTCGTGCTTGGAAGTGAAGAAAGTTAGCAACCACACCCTTCTTAGAACTGATAACATTTTAGGAAATTTAAAAAAGGCAGTATTAATATTTCCCTGGATGAGAAAGGAGAAAACAGGTTTTTCTAAAAGGTCAAAGAGCAGCTCCCTGCACCCCAGCAGATATTTGGCGGCACTTAAGACTGGGCCAGCCTATCTGCAAAAAACAAGGCTTCTCAGCCTCCAGGGGATGGGATTCAGACATGACCCTCAGAACCAAGATACGGATTTTCGAATTCACCACATGGCACTAACCAAAACCTCTTCCAAGATGGGAACTCCAAGCCTAACTGAACGCAATGACCTGGACCAGATAAGTCGTCTCTTTGCCAGCACAGACCAATTGAGTCTGTGGTGGACTTTTTTTTCTTGGACCTTGGCCATTTGGAATAGAGGTTTAAAAAGGGGTTTTTGAAGTTTTGAGCTCAAAGGCTTAATTGGAAGGAAGTGAGTACCTCTTCAATTTGATAGCCAGAAAAGCATGGGAAATGTGTGTATGTGCCTGTGATGTGAGTGAGAGGACCCTTCTCCCAATCACAGCTGGATCTTCCTTTCTCTGTGTTCTTAATCCAAGAGAGGCCTGAAAAGTAATAAAACTGTGATGTGGAACCTATCCACGTGGTGTTGGGAAGTATGCATGCAGAGGCCATCTCTCCGGGCACCCAGCTGTCTCCTGTTGCTCTTCTGGGTTCCAGCATGCGTTGGACAGCTGATCTTTGCACACACAAGAGGCACCAGAAAACCCAGAAGACAACGCCCCCAGTGTGCCCACCCGCACTGGCTAGTTGGTATTTTGCACTGTTGAAACCAGAAAACCCAGCGGGGCTGAACGTGCATCGCAGTGTTCCAGTGCCATGTGCCACGTTTGACACTTGGTGTTTTTTGGCGTGGTGTGGCTCCCTTTTCAGGCAGAATGCATTATATTTCTCTTTTGGATTGAAAAAGGAGAAACAGGTTCTTTGAAGACAAAAGAGCAGGCTCCCTACCCCAGCAGATATTTGATGCACATTAAGAACTGGGTCAGCCTATCTAAAAAACAGAACGGCCTCCAGGTCCCCTGAATGTTTCCTGTTTCAAAATTGGGGGCAATAGCTGACTCTGTAAAACTGCTTAGAAAAGGGCATGTAAAGCACCATAACATGGAATATAAGTCCTAAGTGCTATTGCTATTTTATGATAGCATATCAATAGCTGGAAATCATTTAGGGTTGCAGCACAAAAAATCATAAATATTTAAGGCACAGCACCTCCCTAATCTGGGAGCTCAGTAACGGTCAAATCTTCAAACCCTTCCAGGTTCACTCAGTTGCAAAAGTAAGGTTTTCGGGAGTTACCATGGACTTTCCCTGCAGTTTGCTTCCAAGGTTTTTTTGAAAGCAGATTTCCTTCTTTTCCAGGGCTTTGAGAGGACAGGACAGGCCAAAGGTCTCTGAGCCTAAAGCAGGACGGAAATGAAGAGTCTCTTAGTTTTCTAGGTGGTGGACCTACCAACTGGGCCTTCTTCTTCCCCACAAAATCATATCCATTCAGCTGTTCCATGCTACTCCAGCCCCAAATTCAAGGCTGCAGCTTTCATAATCCAGTATCCCTCCAAACAACACAATATTTACACCTTTCGACGTGAGCTTCCAAATTTTGATTCTGGGAATGGACTGTTTCTCTGAGTGGGGACTTTTGTCTTTGTGAATCTTCGGCCCTGTAGATAGGGTGGGCTTCCAAATTTGTTTGCAAGGGGCTCTCTGCCCCAATGTGTGGCTGAAGGGCATTGGCTGAGCTGGTCATTGACTGGGTAGGTGGTGGCCAACTTTGACATTGCTTGCTTTTTTGTCCTATTATCTAAAAAAAGGTATACTACCAAGTTGTTTATTATTTCATGCACTTATAACTTAAATTAAAAAGATGGGTGAAATAGGCTTAATAGGCAGTCGACTGTGATAGAGATCTTGCTAGTCCTTAGTAGAGTTTCTGGTGATTCTTATTATTGGAAATTAAATCCCTTACGGAGACTAGTGGCTATGTTATCTGATTTTTCTCAATGGCTCTCCCTCAAAAGCGCTGAGTGGATTGTTTATCATCGCTTGCAACACTGTTATGAGGTGTGAAATGCTCTGGGCTAACGCCCAGAAGTTCAATTAATCCTATCTAGAGGCTTTCCCTTCTGCTTGTCCTTCTGAGGTTATTGGGGGGCTCTTTGAGCCCGTACAGACACATTACGCTGGGGGCATCTCCTAGCCCCTGCAAGCCCCAGCAGTCCTAGCTGCGACTGCACAGCAGCAGCAAGCCCCTTGCTTGTAGAACATCCCCTCCTGACTCAGGTTGGCTTGGGAAAATTGCAAATTTTTCTGACTTCTAACCATAAGTGAGACATAATAAAGATGGTGCACCAAGGGGGGGGGGAGGGAAAGTGATTAAATATATTTTTTCTATTTTAAATTTTTTGGAAATTTTGCATATGTTAATTTTTAAATCACGTTGCGACTTAAGACTCAGGCAAGACGCCTCTTTGGTTTTTCCACACAACATTTCTCCACGGTTTGAACTGGTCCTGGTTGTTGCGTGTCCTTCATGTGATGAGAGCTACTAAGGAAAATTGTGAAATGAAATGAACAATCTTGGAAATTATTTAGTGACTTCCAATCCCGGAAAAACCAGGATCAATTCAATCTGCCTAGCTAAAAATGTCACTTTTGCTGCTACAAATGAGTTCCTCCCATATCTTGAAGGGTAAGTTTTTGAAAATAACATTTAAGGAACCGAGAAGACAAGTGAAAGAAGAGGCATATGTGTCTGTTTCTGAAATACTGATACTTTCTTCTATTTGTCTTTCTCAAAAAGCTATGCAAGATTCTTACGCAAATGCCTGTTTTAGAAAATCTAAACATTTATTCTGCTGTACACTTTTCCTCATATCTACCCACCAAGGAGGGTGGAAACCACAAAAGTATTAGTCCCTTGGGTGCCAGTCTCAAACAGCTATCAGAGACTAACAGGAGACCCCCTAAAAACAAAGAGCTTATAGCAGGCGTTGCACAAGGTTTCTCTTTCTGTGTGAGTCCTCATGGTGTCCAACTAGGCTGGAATTCTGACTGAAACTTTTTTCCCACAATCAGGATATTTTCAAAAGGGTTTCTCTCCTGTATGAGGGTCCTCTGGTATCGAACTAAGGGCTGGGATTTCTGACTGAAACTTTTCTCACAATCAGGACTTTTCCAAGGGTTTCTCATCTGTTTGAGTCCTCAGGTGTCTAACCAGGTGGAATTCTTGAGGGAAACTTTTTCCCCGCATCAGGACATTCAAAGGGTTTCTCTCCTGTGTGAGTCCTTTGTTGTATCACCATGCTGGATCCACTGAAACTTACCAAACAGACAGGACATATCAAAGGGTTTCTCTCTCCTGTGTAATCCTCTGGTGTTGTACCAATTCGAAATGTGATGGAACATTTTCCCGCAATCCAGGACATTCCAAACGGGCTTTTTCTCCTGTGGAATCCTCTGTGTATCATCAGGCTGAAATAAATTTGCAGAAACTTGTTCCCACAATCAGAAATTCAACAGGGCTTCTCCTCCTGGTGAATCCTTTGGTGTATCACCAGGCTGGAATCTCCAACTGAAACTTTTCCCACAATCAGAACATTCAAAGGTTTCTCTCCTGTGTACTCCTCTGGTGTTGTCACACAGATGAACTGTGATGGAAACCTTTCCCACAATCAGGACATTCAAGCTTTTCTCCATTGTGAATCCTCTGGGATCACCAGGCGAAAATTAAAATTCCGAAACTTTTCCCAGCAATCAGGACATTCAAAAGAAGTTATCTCTCTCTGTTGACTCCTCCCGGTGTCACCGATTGACTCTGACGGAAACTTTTTTCGCCGCAATCAGGACATTCAAAGGCTTTCTCCTTGTCGAGTCCTCCTGGTGTAATCACCAGGCTGCGAATTATTAACAGAAACATTCCCACAATCAGGACATTCTACAGTTTCTCTACTGTGTGAGTCCTTCTGATTTAATCAGCTGGAATTGTGAACTTGAAACTTTTTCCCGCAATCAGACATTTCAAAGGTTTCTCCTCCTGTGTGAGTCCTCTGGTGCGTCACCAGGATTTGGAACTGTTATGGAAACTTTCCCACAATCACGGAACATTCAAAAGCGTATCTTCTGTGCTGACTCTCTGGCTTGTGTCAACCAGAATTGGAACTCTGACAGAAACCTTTTTCCTGCCAATCAGTGACATTCAAAGGCTTTCTCCGTGTGAGTCCTCTGTGTATCACCAGGCTGGAATTATTACAGAACCTTTCCCCCAATCATGGGACATTCAAGGGTTTCTCTCCATGTTGTGAGTCCTTGATTGAATCAGGCCTGGAATTTGGGTCTAAACTTTTAACCAACAATCAGCGACATTCAAATAGGGTTTTCCTCTCCTGTGTGAGTCCTCTGGTGTGCGACCAGCAGTTGAACTCTGATGGAAACTTTCCACAAACAGACATTCAAACGGTTTCACTCCTGTTAGAGATCGCATTCTGTTTTGATGTCCTAGGATGTCGTGGAGAGTCTGACTGCAAACTTTTTCTCACAATCAGGACATTTTAAAAGGATTTCTGTGAAGCCTCTGGGTGTCTGGATCCGTCCAGTATGGTGGGAACATCAAAAATCAGATCTTCCATGAAACTTTTCATTTCCTCACATCAAAGACAATTCAAGGGTTTCTCTCCTGTTGAATTCCTCCTGGTGTGTCACCATGCATGGATATTCTGATGGAAACTTTTCCCCGCAATCAGACAATTCAAACCGTTCTTCTTCCTTCGTGTGATCCACGTAGCCTGCCTTGCTAAAGAATTTACCGCATTGGGACCGCTTATACCGTTTTTTTCTTGTGATGATCTTTCGTTAAGAACCAACAATCGCCAGTTTTCTGATTCAAAATTTTTCCACATTCAAATTATATTACCGAGGCTTTTTCCAGCCAATCTCTCATGCATATCAACTGTGAATGCAGTTGTATCTTTCGTCACACAACTGCAACATCTATGAGCCTTTTCCAGAACTAATATTCCTTGAGGAACCAAACATATCGATATATCTTTGTTTAGAACATGTTTTGATTTACCAGTCATTTTCCTTCCTTCAGAACATGAGGCCTTCAACCACTGTTTGCTCTACGTGGCTTTCCAGTTGACCTTTTTCCTCCCCAATGACTTTTTCACTTCCCTCTTTTGCTGAATCAAAAAATTAATCTATCTTGACTACTCATGAAACGTATGACTTTGCAAATTTCAACACACTTTTCCCAGGTAAAATCTCTCTCTTCCTTTTCTCTCTTACCTCTTGAGAAGGTAAGAATTGTGTGGCACTCTGAAGAAATGTAAAATATTTTGATTCCTGGACTGACTTGCTTTGTTATTCTCAATGTTTGCTTGTTTATCCTCAGTTTGTCCAGATACTCTTATCGCCATCCTCTTGTCTATAAGATTTGAATAAAAAGGATATCTTAATGGTTGCAGAACATGAGGAAAAACAAATATACATTCTACATTACAATGAAAAATTATGAAATTACATAATGACTGGTCATCACAAATTCTTAGCAATGCAAATGACTTTTTTCAAATCAGTCAAGTGAAAAAAAATCTCTCTCTTTCATTTCTAACTATTTAGGAATGCGACAACAAAGAGGGTTGGGTTACCTACTTGGGAAATATTATATGCCGCACAGTAATTAACCCTGGATGAAAGAATAATAACACTGAAAAATAAAGGTTGATTAAACGCTAGAAGAGAGCATGTTTAAAAACTGTTGGCATGCATTTCTAAATGGCATAGGAGAATGAAAATATATGGGTAATTTTCCAAAACATATGCGCAGATACATTGTTATTAGTATAGAGAAAAACTAGAAGAACATTATATCAAGATTCTTTTGGCTATCAACAATGGAAGCATTCATAAACCCAAATGTGTAAAATGGAACTAGATATAAAGATATCTGAAATGAAAATGGTGACTCAAAATAAACAAGAATTGAATAACAAGGGTTGTAAATACATTGGGTATTCGCATGCAATACATATATACAAAATACAGTCAAGATATGAAAAAAGAGTCAGAGCTGAAGGGAATATATAGCAGTCTCGTTGACAGAATGACGAAAATCGACGAATAGGAATTGAAGATACACGTTGGAAGATTAAAATATTATATGCTATTCACTGGGTGTTAAACGTAGAAAACAGTTAAAAAAAAAAAAACAAGATACATGCCAAAAATGTTTGGATATGCTATAGAATTAACAAATGGCAAGAAGCATGGATAGGAATTATAATTAGCAATATCAACCAGCATACAAAGAATGCCTAAGATGTTTTATAGATGGCATTTTCACCATGCAAAAATTAACTAAGATTCTCAAGAGATAAATTCAGTAATGCTGAGTTGTCCAGCACAACACCTGGAAACGAATTCAACCATACGTGTATCTTGTATAGAAGCTAAAAGATACTGGACAAAAATACGAATATGGCTTGGAAAAAATGATAAAACACAGATTTGAAACCTGAAATATTTTTATGGAATAGTACCTGAAGGTACAGTAAAGAAAAAAACATTATTTATTATACATGTATTACACAGAATATATTTGCTCAGAATTGGAAAAGTGATAAGATCCAATAGATGGAAAAGTAATTGAGAAAATATAACTGCAGAGATGAAATAGGTTAAACATGGTAATTAAAGAAAAAGAAAAATGGAAAATATATGGTATGGATTTTTTTTATCAATGTTGGGAATACAAATAAATTAAAATGCGGACAGATGAATATATAAGCATATAGTTAAGATTGTTAAAAATAATGATATATTAAATAATGGCTAATAAGAAAAATGTGAATGAATTTGTT
>BHFT01077879.1:0-12689 GCA_004320025.1 Laticauda laticaudata
ACCAAACACCTGGCAGATAAGACACATATAAAGACTGAACTATGCACCCTGACTGAAGTATTGACAGCCAATGGCTCTGTTTACTACACAGTCAAAAACAAACCACATTATCATTTAATGTGTGATTTATGAACCCAAATCTCATGAAATCATAACCAATATTTTGTTTATTTATTTATCCAATTTATATGGCTGCCCATCGGTATTAGTGACAATATGTGATAAACAGAATTAAAATAGAATAAAAACAATAACAAACATTATAAAAATTAAAAACACAGGCAGATTACAAACAACAACCCAAATCCCAGTAGTCTCTGCATACACAAAAAACTTCTCTAATGTTTTTGTGCCTCACATTGGTCAGCTTTGTATGAATTGTATTCCTGTTCTGTCTTTATGAATTCATAAAGAAAGAGAGGCAGAGAAGCTTCCTTCCTTCCTTCTTTCCTTCCTTCCTTCTCTCATGATTCTAGAAGAGAAAACTCATAAATGCTTTTTAATGTCTATTGCTGCACAGCCCATCTTGACTGTCTCCCAGTTCTATCTCCTGCATTATGAAAGACACTCAACCCATTGATTGCTACTCATGTTCTCTCAAACATTTCCTTTTCTTTAGCTTTCCATTTTCAAGATTACTGTTCCAACAATCACTATTTAAAAAAAAAAGTGATGATGGACCCTCAAGTTACTATAGCAACTAATTTCATTGCCTAAGTGGCATACTGTTTGTATTAGGCTGGCTTCTATGGCTACTTAAAATAATTTCTCTTCACATTTTGACCTCTCTGGGCTACCTAGAAATCTCTTATTACCCTAGATTGGCTTTAAAAAAACATAACTAGTAATTTGGCTCAAGCCAGTGTTTTAAAAATATTGTATAATACTGCCACTTTATAGATCATTGTTTTTCAGGCTTTCTACCTGTAGGAAATAATCTCATTCTGATGAACATGAAGTACTATTTTTTATGTGGTCAGACTACTTATCAGCCTAAGGTAATATTTCTCTGACTGGTAGTTAATGCTTCATAAAGTCATCATGGAAAAGATATTTCACATCCCCTATGACCTGTTCATCTTTAACTGGAGATGATCTCCAGTTAAATCTGAGATACTTGGCATACACCATAGACAACTTTCCATCCTGTAATTAGACTGAATGTAGAGGAACCAGGAATATGTACAAAAGTTCATTGCTACTTTAGGAAAAGGGTTGACCTGGCTTGTTCAACACCAACTTAACTTTATAAATAAACATTAAGTGATTTGGAACGGAGAGGGTTCTTTTTCCATTTCCTCTTTCAAATAAAAAACTATTCACACACGATGAGAAACCTTTGAAATATGTCCCATACCTAGTTAGCAAGCTCATGTTACTTAAGGCTAGGTCCCACTGGCCGATGGATGCAAAACGTACGCAAAAAGGACACAGTGGACGAGCAAAATTTCGGGGGTGCTCCATCCGTTGTCATCCGCTCCAAAATGTGGCAAAAATTTGCATAAACAGAACGGAAAAGAAAGGAAAAGAACAGACGTGGGTAGTATGTAGTGGGGATGTTAAACGGATGTTCATAGGAAGCCTAGAGGATGTATACAGGATGCAAACCGTTCACTGCTCATCCTTTCTATTTCCGTGCTACTAACGCTGTGTAGATGTTCCGTGTACCTTTTGTTTCCTCCCTCTTTCCTTTTTCAGCTGCAGCGGATGTGAGTTGAGGGGATGCCCAGAGGATGCAGAGAGGATACAGCGGACGTTTAATGGATGATAAACGGACATAGAACGTTTGTTGCTCGTATGTCACAGATTTACATCGCACACATTGGAAAGTTCATCCATTCACAAAGTTTTGTGCAGCTCAAAACTTCTTGAGCGGATGAAATCTCAGTGGACAGATGCTCAAAGGATAGAGCGTATGAAACACATATGCAATGAGTACACAACGGATGCATAGCGTTTTCCAATGTTTTTTAACGTTTTATATCCTCTTTGCATCCATTGGTGCAGTGGGACAGGGGCTTTAGTTAGATAAAGGGGGATGAGAAAACAGCAACAAGGATTATAACACAAACAATGGAAGGCATATAACAAATGTGGCCTGATCTTATTTCTCTTTTATTGTCTCTGCTTAGTATTGTCCAGAAGAGGATTTTTGGATAGTAAAAGGTTTTTCTGATATAAATTTTGGTTGCAAGAGTGATACACTTTGAAGGCATTAAATGATTGGTTGATTTAATTGAAAAAAAAAACCCTCCTCTGTTCCATGTAATTCTCGTAATTTTGACCCAGTTGTAAAGATGGTGCTGCAGTATAGGCAAGTTGTGTTTAATATGCACTTTCAGTTTGTGTAGCCTATTGGTTCAGTCAGAACTGTTTGGGTATTGAAAGCCTACAGCATATTCTCCAACCCAATCTCATCCCACCTAACCTGATAGGATTATTTAGAGATATTGCTTTGAAAGAGTTCATGCAACCCATATGTATATGGAGATTCTCAGTCATCTAAGGTCATGGTTGTCCCAAAGGTGCTGAAGAAGCTTGTTGGATGAGAAGCAAAATATCTTCAAAGAAAAAACAGAAAGTCCAGTTGCCTCTTGAAAAAGCATCTTTGGGATGCAACCTATATTAGATTATTTAGATTTGTATCAATTCAGTTTGAGATATGGTTTTGGGAAATAAACTGTTTTCTCTCATGGACAACATACTGAAAAATGCAAAGTCTGTTTTGAGATTAGCTTTGCTCCTGGTTGTTTCATGGATGGATTCATGCAGTTTTCTTGGCAGTAGTATGGAATTGATTGTTTACTTTAGCACTTCACCTGAGATTTGCTGCTGATCTTCCACCCAAATATTACCAGGCCCAACAGGTTCAAGAAATTCAGCTTTAGCTTTGTGTTGCTATTTGATGTCTAGATGTCACATATACCAGGATTAGATAGTGAGAATGCCATCACAGGCTTCTCCTTGATTGTCAGTTCCATTGATCATTAGCTTATGGACTTTCTTTGTGGTCTGCATAGAGAGGCATAGCTGGTTTTGGAGGCTGATACTTCATGAAAAACAAATTCCCAAAGAAGCTCTTTAGGCTATAGTATATAGTACAGTTTACTTGTTCCCAGGGGTGGGATTCTACCAGTTCACACCTATTCGTTAGAACTGGTTGTTAGCATTCTAAGCAGCTTGGAGAACTGGTTGTTAGAAGAAATTACTGGCCTAATCCTGTAAGGAAGGCAGGAAGGAAACATTCTGGTGTTGCTGACAGAAACTGCCTCTCCGTTAACCCTTATTACATTCTTGGCAGGACTAGACTTCCTGTCTCAGGAACTTTTCTGGAGTTTTTTCCCCCTCCTTTGCTGGTACTTTGCTTGTGTGGAGAGACCATTCAAAGTTACAATGGCACTGAAAAAAGTGACTTATGACCATTTTTCACACATACAACTGTTGCAGCATCCCCACAGTCATGAGAGGCCAGGCGAGGAGATGCATGTCTCGATGTGAGTGATATTGAGTTGACCACACCCAGCCAATAACATGACCACCAAGCCACGCCCACCAACTGAGCCATGCCCACAGAACTGGTTGTTAAAAAAATTGAATCCCACTCTTGCTTGTTCCTATGTTGTATAATACTTATATGAAACTGTTGGGAAATCATTTGAATTTTGATTTACAGAATCATTGTAGAAATGCCATGTAGCTTTACATTGTATTTATATCTGCAATACTTATCTCAGAGAGCTCCTGAAACTCTTAAATCCTCCTGAATGTTGGAAAATGTGGAAACTGCATTGGGCAAATAGCATGCCTGGAAAAGGCCATAGTAGAATCCTAGTCTCTAACATCTTTTTTCACAATGATGGAAGAAAGCATTAAAACACACAGTGTCTTGTTTGAAATCTAATAGCAATTGAACATGAACACCATTAGAGTTCAAAGGTTACAGTTTTTAACTAACATTGTTATTTAAAGTGAAAAAGAAGCTGCATTACTTTTCGAGTAACTCTTCCACAGCCAGTGCTTCCATTTCATGACAGAAATAAGCAATTAAAATCTGAATTTCAGCAGTGGTGAAGTGACTTTGAAAGAAGCTGAGGAATAGACCTATTGAGTAGGAAGGTACTGTTATTATAGTCATGCTTTAGAATAGCTACTGCAATTGCTAAAACATATCATTAGGCTCTCCATTCTCCAATGGCTTTGTAGAATCCAGAGCTCTTTGCTGTAGGAGGATGGGTGACTTGGTACATGAAATTATAACTGTTATTTCTCTCTCTGAGAATGGTGCTTGCTACTTCAGAACCATTCTTTTGTTTGCAGCCATGTCTATTAAAAGCAATTAGTCATTAATGGGAACATGCTACAGAGCTGGAGGAGACAGCCATTTTCTGAAGTAAAGGAAAAGGTACAAGGACATTGCTGAGCTCCTCCCCCCCCCCCCCNTCCCCCCCCCCCCCCCAAATATTGGGGAATGTAAAAAATGGTACATTTTGGGTAGGGCTATAAAAATCTAGATGAGCACCAGATGACCAAAAGGTCAGAGTGTTTTATATCCTCATTACTTCCAACTCATGGTGATCCAGGTTTCTTTTTAGTCCAGATCTATTAGTCTAATACTTTGATCAAATCTTTCTGAAAAAAATGGGGGTTCAAAGTGCTGATAGCCTTGTTAGGAATGATAATATAACCCCTTTTTATTGGGTTATTGATGAAAATTGGTTGATGAAATCAGAAAACTGGTTTCTTTTGGATCCCAAAAGAGGGAAAGAAAGCAAGGATGAAATGCTCAGCTCAGCTGCAGAGTTCAGAAGTGATCCAAGCTGTGTGCAGTCAAGTGTGTGCCTGAGTTTTTCTTTGTTCTCACAAAAAGATGAGGGAGGGAACAGGTCTGCAAAAGCCCCTGTTCCAATGTACTAGGGCAGGGGTGTAAAACTTGCCGTGTCACGTTGTTGTCACATGGCGTATCGTGACTTTTTTCCTCTTTGCTAAAGCAGGAGTGGACATGGCCAGCACATGACACCTCCAATCCACAGGCCACAAGTTTGACACCCTTGTATTAGGGGCTTAAAACTGTGAGTTGCCAGGTGGAAACTGATCAGATTGTTAGAGGATTAAGAGGGTTTGGTTTAAACCCTGATAAATTGGTAGCATTTCTGTGAATTAGATTTAATCTTCAGCTGGAAATTTTCCATCACTGCTTTAGTTTTTGCAACATATAATATATATATATAATATATATATGATGGTGTATATTATAATTTGACCCAAATATTCCCACAATTGGGAGTTAGATGGGTTATGGTAAATGCACTTTAAATACTGGCTGTGTGTATACTCCTAGCCTAAGTTGTTCATCTGGCAACTTAGATAGCTGTTTGAAAAGAATTGCAGGGATATCATCTTTATCTTTTCCCTCAAAAGTCTTGTATCAGACTTATACATATAGCACAACCAATAGGCTTTCTAAAGAATCTCTCATTCCTCTGTTCCTTCCTTTTCTTTTATTGATTTTTTTATTTTATGTTGATTTTTAAAAACATTTTTGTGTATTGCCCTAAATTTGAATGATGATAATAGTAGCAGTAGTGGTTTATGTGTAGGATTTAAAATCATTTTTGACACCTAGTGATCATCTGGACAATTCCCTGCATTTTGGGGAAAGTTTTAGAAGTGATTTGCCATTGCTTTCTTCTTAGGGTTGAGAGAGAGTGACTGGCTCTCAAATCTTCCTCTTCATCCTCCTCACTATCATCCTTGGGAATAACTTAACAAGTGAATAAAAATAATCCAATCTAAAAATCTGGCTAATTTTATGATCAACAACAACAAAAACAATAACAACTGTCCTATGAAAGACCAAATGAAGACTAGAAAAAAGACATGGGAAGACAAAGTACATAAAAACATACCACGTAAAGCAGATAAAAATGAGACTTGGTAATGGCTAAACACTGGGAAGTTGATGAAAGAGCTAATTCTGGTTTCACAAGACCAAACTTTAAGAACAAAAGCCTACAAAGTCAGAATTGAGAAAATAGCAACAGACAGCAAATGCCATCTCTGCAAAGAAGCTGTAGAAACAGTGGACTACCTAGTTAGGGACTGCAAGAAAATCACACAAGCTGACTACGAAAGACAACATAACAAAGTAGCAACTATGATGCATTAGAATGCCTGCAAGAAATACTATTTGCCTGCAAGCAAAAACCACAAAATTGGTTCAAAAAAAATTTGGGACCACAAAATAGACAAAGTAATAGAAAACAAAGAAGCAAAAGTGCTCTGGGACTTTAGAATTCAAATAGAAAAGCATTTGTCATACAATATCCCAGATTTAACAAATGTTGATAAGGAAGACATAAAAGTCTGGATAGTGGATGTTGCAGTACCTGCAGACAGCAGAATAGAAGATAAAGAACCTGGAGAAATCATAAAATAGGAAGACCTTCAGTAAGAAGTAGAATGACTGTGGCAAAAGGAAGAAAAGATAACACTAATAGAATTAGGCACCTTGGGTGCAATTGCAAAACATCTGGAACACCGTTGACAAAATTGCCTATTTTGCCTGGAATAGCTTATATCTTATAATGATACATTTAATATTATTACACAACAGCATCTGCCTATTTGAGGTCTTTGAGAAGGACTGAATAAGTGGACAAAAATGCAAAATCAGTCTAACCATCTGGCTGATTTTATGACCAAGCATAATAATTATAATACCTCCCAACTTCCTAATCAGTCACCTAGTCCGAGGCATCAAACATAAAAAATCCAAAGTAACAACAATTACAATGTGATAAAATTGTAATGAGAGCAATAGCACCAGTTTTTAAGCAATAAAATAATGAATATGAATAGATCACTATCAAGAAAAATAGTCTTGTTTTTTTGCTTGGTACATGAAATATAAAGGAATGAGGTTCATATCTTTGGGTACTATAATCAAAATAGACCATGTTATTAGAGCTACTTAGCTACCAATGAAGCAAATATTTTGATGGGGAGCCGATAGATACAGTGTTCAAAATTATCAGATGGATCAATATTTTTTTCATTCAAGCAATAAAATACTTCAGGTAAAATTTAATGCCAGTAGTTATTTAAGTATTTTAGGGTTTTCCTCTGCTGGTTTGTGACTGTAATAAAGATTGATTAGGGTTCAATTCTGAGAAGCTACAATTAATTAAATAAAAAATTACATTAACATAAGTTCAATAAGAAGGCAGGGAAGGAGGGAGGAAGAGAGTGAGAGAGAGAGAAAGAAAAAAGAAAGAAAGAAAACTTAGTTTATTGCTCTGCTTTCAGAGTTTTGAAAGGCTCAGAAAAGCCTGCTGACCTCTAAGGCTTACCCTTTGTAAGGAAGGAGTTGCTAGAACCCAAATCACATCCTACTCAAAATTCTGGCTATGATCAATCTTTTGTCATTTCCCAATTTTAAAAATAGAATTATATCATTGCTTTGCAAATGTAATTGCTGTGGCCAATTTGAAATAAATGGATGTGTAAAATTCGTCAAGGGTTTTGTAAGAAATCTCCAAAAGCAATGTTCCATATCCATTCAAACACCACTTTAATTCTATAAACCGTTTTCTCCCCATTTACTGAGGGGTAAATGGAAAATAAACTACGAGAAATATAAGTGTTTTAAGGTTTTGTCAAGCCCTTCTTCCTCTCACAACCCAGTTCCCCCCCCCATCCATATTCCTTAAAAGCTATATCAAATATGATCTGAGGCAGAGATCCAACTTGAATAGAAATAGAATATAAACCTATTCATTTGGAGTGCACGCTCTCCAATTCTTCCACATTAAACAGCCATAATACCAACAAACAATAAATACAATTGTAAAAGTCTGTGGTGCATCAAAGCAAGAGGGAAAGTTATTTACAGCATGTCAAGGTCTTCCTGTGATGGTGTAAGCACACTTTGATAATGATGATATAGCACTTAGAAGTAATAATGTACTTATAAGAATAGATGAAACACCTTTAATTTATTTGATAAAGGGGAAACTGAAGTGGGCAGCTTCAGAGAAACATACAACTTTGTATCTGACTTGCACAGAATGTTTACTCTGAGAACATATGTACTAGTATGAAAGGCTTTGCCACTAACAAAGGAACCTTTTAATATATCAGTAGACACTGAGGCATAAAGAGCTTTTTGAAATTGAGAGACAGGCTTGTGGCTAGCACAATATGTACATTATCTGGAGGTGGACAATGGCTTCAAGAATTGAGAGGTTACTATATACCCTTCTGGTGCCATCTCCATGTTACGTAAGCAGCTCCCGTTGTTTTTTCTCTCTCTGCATTGATTGAAGTACAATTCTTCTCAAGTTGGCATGATGACATGGGCAAAAACATCAATTAAGGTTGAAGGTCATTCCAGTACAGCGAGGGAGGCTGTATCCAAGTCGAGGCTGCATCCAAGCTTGTGCCTTGCAGAAGATTTAGCACAACCACTTCAGGAATTTCAAGTTAGATGGCCAGCAGGGATTCTGGGGTTGAAGTCCTAACATTTACACAAGGCTTTTATACCTAATGATGAATTCTTAAAATGTATTTTAGAAAATAGTTCCCATTTGGGATTTTGATAGCCATACGAATTGGAACGTTATGGAGCCATCAATTTTGCAATGGTGTGAAAGGCATATCTCTCTTTCCACACCTGAACTGGACTGGGATTGCATAAACTATTTTATATACTTCATTTTCTTTACAAGAAAAAGATATAAAACATAACTATTAATAATTTAATTGAATAATATTTATCTATATATTCATACATATTGATTGTTGCACTGTGAACTTTTCAGAGCTTTTCTTTTATTCTACAGTATATTGAAGGATCCCTTTAAGACTGTTATTGCTAATAAATACTAACTGCAATAATATTCTCTTTGCTAACACATGAAGTTGTCACTGAATTGTCTCTTTTAATCTTCAGTAATTGTGAAATTAAGCCCTCTTCTGTAGCAAACGAAATAGAACAAAACAATAGCTTCATTGAGTAGGGAACATTCCTCTACCTACATATGAAAACCTCATAATTGAATGAGTAGAATATTAACAGAAGTTATGTTACACCCAATTCAGCAGCCATGTTAGGATTCTTGGACAATTGTATAATATAGTCCCTGAAAGCAGAAAAACCTTAATCCTGTATGCAATTAATTCAGGCCAAATAGTACCTTTCAGTTACAGCTTTGAAAAGCTATGTATATACATATATTTGAAACAGTGAAAAGCAAGCTCTAAAAATGCAACACAAATATAGCCCATTTGCTTACTAATGTATTGTTTCAATCTGTATCTTCCCCCTTTCTACTGAAATCCTTACAAAAAGCAGGCAGTAGCCTCTAACAAAACAATTAAAATCCAACTAAGACAATTTGTGAAGATCTTGGCATTCTTCTAGTCCACCCTCACCCAAGGTAGGAGATCTGATACCATCCCAAACAAGTGGCTGTCAAATCTTTTCTTGAAAACCTCCAGCAATGGGACAACCATGATTTCAAGAGGCAAGCTGTCCCATTGATAAATTGTTCTTACTGTTAGGAATTTTTTCTTTAGTTCCAGGGAGATCTCCCTCTGCCAAGCTTCTTCCATTACTTCTTCTCCTGCCATCAGGTGCTTTGGAGAATACTGTAAATTGACATTGGCTTTTTTGGAAACTGCAGCACACTGCTGATTCAAACTTAAGTGATAGTCCACCAGGACACCTAGATCCCTTTCACAATTACTATTGTTGAACCAAGTACTGCTTATTCTATACTTGTGCATTTGATTTTTCCTGTCTAAGTGTAGGACCTTATTTTTCTCACCACTAAACTGCATCTTGTTGGATAGGGCCCATTGCTGTCTAGTCTGTCAAGATCCTTCTGAATCCAGAATCTATCTTCCAAAGTGTTGGCAATACCCATCAGCTTGGTGTCATCTAAAATTTGATGAGTTATGCTTGTACCCTCTCATCTAGATAAATTATGAAGACATTGAGGAACATGCCTAAAAAAGTAACAGCACTGAAGTTGGTTCGCCAACTGCAAATCCTTCTGGGCTTGTTTAAACAGGAAAGACTAGAGTTCCTTCTGGATCCAAACTTAGTGAAATAAGTGAAAATCCCAGCTCCTGAAGAGATGACTATAACAGCTAAACTAGGGATGTGCATCTTTTCTTAGAATTGCATTTGCTTTCAGAGTTGAAATGCTAGAAGCATTATTCTAAACCACTGTTCTTCAAACTTGGCAACTTTAAGATGTGTGGACTTCAACTCCCAGAATTCTCCAGCCAGCCATGGAATTCTGGGAATTGAAATCTATACACCTTAAACTTGACAGATTTCAGAGCCAATTTAGTTTCAACTCCCCAAAGCCTGGATGAATTTGGTGTTGATAATCTCAGGGGATGCCACAAAGAAGAGGGAGTCAAGCTATTTTCAAAAGCAGCTGAGGGCAGGACAAGAAGCAATGGATGGAAACTGATCAAGGAGAGAAGTTAAAATTAAGGATAAATTTCTTGATAGAACAATTAATCAGTGGAATAATTTGCCTCCAGAAGTTGTAAATGCTCCAACATTGGAAGTTTTTGAGAAGAGTGTGGATAACCATTTGTCTGAAGTGGTGTAGGGTTTCCTGCCTAAGTAGGAGGCTGGACAAGAAGACTTCTAAGATCCCTTCCAACTTTTTTATTTTATTCTAATTATACAGTATCCCAAATGCATCTGTGAGGTGACATATTTGAAACAAGTCAAAATGAGTAGAAAATGTTCTCTAATATTGTTTGTAGAACAGCTTTCATTAACTCGGAGAAAACATATATAGGAGGAAAGTTCCTCTCCTGCAGGGAGACATTTATTAATGTAATTCATCAAGCTTGGCTGATTTTATTAGAAAGGACAAGCAAAGGAGAAGCTGATGGTTTCCCTCACCTCTCCAGACATCATATTTGCATTCTTAAGACAACTATATTGAAAATAATTCATAATAAAATGGCAAATTTATATTGTTATCTCCTGCCCCATAATTGGAATCCAAACCAAGGCAAATGGGGGAAAAACTGCCCAAAGAAGTTATCTTTATTCCAGTCTGCTGCAGAATTAGATGGCATCTTTTAGCATATTTTATTTACAAGAGTCTTTCTTAGAAAATAAAAATAGCGCATCATTGCAGCCTCCAATTTTTGTCATCTCTTCACAGAGGTTCTTATTTCATAGTTGGCCCAAAATATGCTGTTAGTAATTTTTCCCCCCTCAAAATAACCGTGAGAGGACTTCCGGTTTGAGTTCCTTTGCCAACAGACCGAAACCACGATCGTGCGCGGTTTCAATCTGTGCTCACTGCCAGAGCACCCCAGGCCGGCTGGTTTCAGAGCTAAGCCACCCTGTAAAGGTGGTGAAGAAGGGGGAGACTGCCAGCAGGGTTGAGGAGAGCCGCATCTCTCCTCCTCAGCTGTCCATTACTCCCTTTCCCGAAGGCGTTTGCAGCAGCGGTCAGAAATGGCCACCTCAAAGAACTTGACCGGAAAAGAATGTGCAGGAGGAAGATAAGAAGAGAAAGTTTTGGTTGACCAGGTTAAACTGCAAAAGCAACAACATAAGGTACCCTGGAATTTGAACTATAAAAAAAATAACATTGTTCCCAAAGAAGATTTTGAAGCAGTGAAGGAGAGAGGGAAGGGAAAGGATTTGGTTTTGTTTTTCTTCCTTTCCCTATACTGACAGCTAAGAAACTTAAGCAAGAAATTTGAAAAAAAATCCACTTTGACATCAATAGGCATTTAAGCTGAAAATAAAATGTCAAAGGGATAATAAAGATTTGTGGATACTTAAAAGCTTTTAAAAGCTTTTACTAATACTACAGTATGAAGTATAGTATCTAAAATTATTTAACTGAAGTTTCTCTAATTTTCTCAAATCCATGAATAGTGTAGGTGAGCTGCAGACTAAAGCTACAGAAAGATTTAATATGTATTCTTTGTTCTTCTTGAAATCAGTTGTTTGGTTGTTTCTATTTAATTTCACTGCTGAAGAATGAGCAGTACATTACTTGACTATTATAATATCCCTGTTATTTCTGTGCCCATTTTTTTCTTCTAATTTCTTGCTTAATAATGATCACAGGAGCTTCTTGGAATAAAGAATTCTACTTTTAACTGAAATATTCACAAAGAAAAAATATAGTCATCTTGCCCCAATGCATAATTGATGGAAGAACTTTTATTTTCACTTGTATATAGTTTAGAAGGAATTTATCTCAGTAGGTAAATTCAGTCTGTACAAGTTAGTCTAAAATGATGGCACTTCTATTGATAGGGACTGGAATTACACTAAGATCTCTACACTTCTCAGTGAAATGACTAAAGAAGCCTAGGTTAAACCTGTGCATCTGGAAAAAGGCTTTTGAATAGAATAGAGCAGAGTAGAATGTAATAGAAATTCTTTATTGGCCAAGTGTGATTAGACACATAAGGAATTTGTCTCTGGTGCATAAGCTCTCAGTGTATAAACAAGCAACAAAATCATGATCATAATCACAAAATGTAATCATTATACATTATAAGATACATCATACAATATTAAGTGATAGTCATACCATCAATCAACATATATCGTAATGAAGTATTATTAAAAGCAATAAACTTAAATTATAAGATACTAACAACAAACAAAGAAAGTTATAGTCATAAGA
>BHFT01077880.1:0-10022 GCA_004320025.1 Laticauda laticaudata
GAGAAGGAACAGGGGAGACATGATAGCAGTCTTCCAATATTTGAGGGGCTGCCACAGAGAGGAAGGGGTCAAGCTACTTTCTGAAGCACCCGAAGGCCAGACAAGAAACAATAGATTGAAACTGAACAAGGAGAGATTTAACCTGGAAATAAGGAAAAACTTTATCTGACAGTGAGAACAATCAACCCATGGAACAGCTTGCCCTTGGAAGTTGTGGGGGCACCATCACTTGAGACCTTCAAGAAGAGATTGGACTGCCATTTGTCAGAAATGGTGGACGGTCTCCCACTTGGGCGGAAGGTTGGAATATATGACTTACAAGGTCCCTACCAACTCTGATTATTTGTTATCTGTTGTATAAAGATATGCATGCTGTGGAGATTAAGGATGATCATGCAGAATTACACATGGTGACCAATTTAGACCAACACAAGTTAGGTAGTCCTTAACTTACGACTGCAATTAGGACCAGATATCTGGTTATAAGTCATTACAATTGTTAAGTAAAGGCAGTTGTGTGATTAGACCCAATTTTAAAAGATTTTGTGGGTCAATGGTTAAGCCATTTAGTGATCCTCAGGAAACACCACAGTCTTAAGTGTGAATCTGTTCTTCAGAATGGACACTTTTTGCTGAAAACTGGCAAAAAAAAGTTGTGGTCACATCATTGTGGGATATTGCAACTAGTCATACAGTTGAGCTGGGTGCTAAGTAGTCATAATGCAATCATGTGACTGGTGCATGTGTCATGACATATGTACCAGTCAGAAATACAGGCAATTATACTTTCAAACAGTTGTCTTTGTTCTGGGCCTATCTTAATTTTGAATGGTCATTAAACAACCAGTCCTAATTTTAGAGTTCCTGTACAATTTATGCCCCTAGTGTAAAGGCTTTAGAGAAATATTTTTATGTATTCAATGGTAGAGACATATAGATGCTTCTAATATTACTTTCTGAATTGTAGTACTGTCCATATATATCGGTCTGCAACTCCCATATTTTCTGTACGTACACTGGTTGGGAATTATGGAAACCACTGTTCTGTAAGACTACTGAATGAAGGAAGGGTGGCAGAAGTGTTTCAGAAGATGGTTTTCTCCTTGACTGTATGTGTGTAGAAAGACTGCAGCACACAATGTGAAGACAGCATGAGAAATGGGAAATAAATGTTGCAGTTTTGTATTTATATGCAACCTCATTCAATTGTCTTTTATTATATTTTATTATAAACATCAAAATAATATAAGTATATTTTTATCATCACTCTGTGAAAGAAATATTCTGCCATACAGCAAAATTTAGTGATTGAGCAGGCATATAGGATTTCCAGTAATAAAGGAGAATTAAAAAATCACTATCATCTAATGAGAGATTGCTTCAATAAAGTAAATTTAGACTGCACTATAGGATGCCAGTCCAGACAGGGTGACGACATGGAAAATTTAGGAACATATTTTATTACTATAATGTCTTCTCTTTTTAATAGGAAGAGCATTCTGGTCTCTTTCTAATTCTTCCCACTCAAAGGCCCACCCAAAGGCTCACTTAGGCCTTTCAAATGCTAAAGTCATGAAAACATGCTCAAGAGTTGGCATCATTTAATTTCTTCTCTTCTTTTTTCTTAATTTATCCTTTCTAGTTTTTTTCCTTTTTGTAAACTGTTTGTATTCTTCAGTTTTTATCTAAAAATTAGTCCTGCAAATCCAACTTCTTGTTTTCATTAACCAGTTGGGTCTATAAAAAGAAACTTACTTATAAAATAACATCCTGGCAGTATGAATTAAGTCATTAATTAAAATAAATTGAAATGGAATAAGTGCAAATGGAATACATTTCTCTCTAACTACAAATGGGGACAGACTAGGTGCAAATAGATCATAACAATCAGGTCAAACAATCTGGAACACATGAGATAGAAATCTAGATCCTGAAAAAAATTAGATGATGAAAAAGAATATTTAGATTTCATGTATTTCTACAGAATTTAGAATGGAGTTCTACTAAATTATACATTTTCTCCCTTGATTGTACTTAGATGAGGAATATATTTTAGCAATTTCTCTATTCTCGTGAAATGAACACAAGGTTTAAAAAGTCTGGCTACTGGCCTGGAAAATCAGAATATGCACTGTGAAATGTGTCCCAGAGATTTTTTGCAAAAAATGAAGGATGACAAATGTGAAGTGGTGGCCTAAGAAAGCTCAGCCACAGAGCAGTGGATGTGCATTTAGGAAGAACATTGTTTCAGATGATAGAAAAAAGTCTCAGTTTATTGGCTCAAGGAGACAGTAGACAGTACTGAGCAAGGAAGACAAATGATTTGATAAAGGGCTAATCCTGTTCAAATGCGAACTCCTTTCTGTGAGCCTAATCCAATACAAATTTTGTGGTATCCTTTGCCAATGTCTGTTGTTTCTATTTTGACTTGAAGTTGGAGGACTTTGTCTCCTTTCCTAGGCAAGGAAAACCACCCTCCTCTTGCCTACTCTATATCATCGTCAAACATAAAAATATTTATTTTTAAATTTATATAGTCACCCATCTCATGAGAAATGACACTGGATGGTATACAATGGTCAACAGAAAGGAATGTATAAAAGACGCACATATAAAATAGAAAAAAAAATCAACATTAAAAATTGAGTCAATTGAAATTAAAAATACATACAAACCCTGAGCAAAGAGAAAGTGAGTACTGGAGCCATCTAAATAAGTCTCTGGCTCCCTGGGACCCACAGGCCTGATGGCATAACCAGGTCTTGAGGGACTGAGCCTGTCAATCTATTACTGGACTAGATGCCCAGCTTGGAGAGGTGACAGGTGCAGAGGTAGAGAGGCTCTTTCTTCTCTAGTTCCCTTATACAATCCTAGCTTTAGATACCTGACACCAGCAGACACCACCAGTTAACACATCTAACAGAATCAGAACTCCAAGGCTGATATCTTCCTCAAAGCATAGATTGATTAGGCATGTCATATTGGCACATCTGTTGAAAACCCAACTCTGAAGAACCCAAGGTTTCCCCCTCCCAGTTCAACCCCAAAGTTCTTTTCCCCCAGGTCACATATCTGTCATGTGGTCCAACCAGGTCAAAGCCACCATCCTGGATTGCTTTGGTCCACCCCTCTGCAGCACCTTGTAGAGCATCCTTGGCTCCCATGGAAAAAAAATTGTTTTGGCTACACATCCCCAGTTATCTCTATCTTCCATCTTACATTCCCACAGTTCCAACCAGCCTTGCTGTGGTAGCCCTGCAGATAGCAATAGCAGTAGCACTTAGATTTATATACCACTTTATAGTGCTTTACAGACCTCTCTAAGCAGTTTACAGATTCAGTATATTGCCCCCAACAATTTGGGTCCTCATTTTACCCACCTCGGATGCTCCCAAAATGGCTTCAGTTCAAAATGGCTTCAGGGCTGACACCAGCTTTATAAGCAAGGTTGGTAGAGGATGTTGCATGTACCATCTCACTTTCTCTCCCAGTTTGTTGTGCAAAGTACCCCACTCTGTTGTTCAATCTATTTCTGAACACAAGTTTATCCCTTTTTCAGAAGACTTTTCTGTAGTCCCATATTGCATTTGTTGTCAGAACAGATATTTGTTGTCTGGTAAATGTTTTTAACAATGGTATACTTAAGGACAACTTTAAGTTGCTCTGATGTTGGCTAAAGTTAAGATGAAGGCAATGAGAATATGACAGAAGGAAGAAAAGGTTGTGACATGGTGACACAGGTACAAGAGAAAAAGAACTCAAAATATAGGTCAACTTTCTTTTTTTTAAATATGTTTTTATTGTTTTTCCATTTATGCTTGTTTATTTTATTTATTATATTTTGTTATTGCACAATGCTTTGAGAAATTGGTTTGGAAGTGTAACTAACATAACTCATTTTACTATATTGAATTGCTTTATTCTATTAGAATGAATATTCTCTTCCATCCCTTACTGTAACAAATGTCTTTTGCTGGAGAAACCCCAGAAACAGTTTGGTGATTGAATTACCCTGTTCCACATTTATTTGGGCAAGTGTGACCAAACACAATGTTACCTAATAAACCAAAGGCTGAAATGTGAGAAATTACTTGTTTTTCTGATTTTGCATTAAGAAGCTGATCCACCTATCTTCATTCTTTTAAAACCTTACAATTGTGACAATAATAACTGTTGTAGAACAATAAGTTGAAACTTTACTGTTTTACAGGCACTAGTATAACTTTTCTAAAGCATCCTGACCCCTATACCACAGTGGAAGCAGTCAGAATTAGCCTCTAAAAGAACTATTAAGCAAAGGCAACTGTACTCCTGAGTGATGACCAAAGTACAATCAGAGCCTTGAGCTTCCATGTAGACAGCTCATGATCTCAAAGACTTTGCATGTTTCTTTGATAAAAGGAAATTGCTTAAATCCTGTCTTCTTGAAATGCAGAAAAAGCAAGCATATATATACAGTGCTCAAAAAAATAAAGGGAACACAAAAATAAGACATCCTGGATCTGAATGAATGAAATATTCTTATTAAATATATGTTGTTCATTACATAGTTGAAATTGCTGACAATAAAATCACACAAAAATTATCAATGGAAATCAAAGTTAGCAACCCATGGAGGTCTGGATTTGGAGTTACACTCAAAATTAAAGTGGAAAAACACTACAGGCTGATTCAACTTTATTGTGATGTCCTTTAAAACAAGTCAAAATGAGGCTCAGTAGTGTGTGCGGCCTCCACGTTGCCTGTATGACCTCCCTATAATGCCTGGGCATGGCTCCTGATGAGGTGGGGATGGTTCCTGAGGGATCTCCTCCCACACCTGGACTAAAGTATCCCCCAACTCCTGGACAGTCTGTGGTACAATGTGGCGTTGGTGATGCGAGGCAAGACATGATGTCCAGATGTGCTCAATTGGATTCAGGTCTGGGGAATGGGCGGTCCAGTTCGTAGCATCAATGCCTTCTTCATTGCAGGAACCTGTGACACGCTCTAGCCACATGAGGTCTAACTTGTCTTGCATTAGGAGGAACCCAGGGCCAACCGTACCACCATTGGTCTCACAAGGGTCTCAGGATCTCATGTCAGTATCCTAATGGCAGTCAGGCTACCTCTGGTGAAGCACATGGAGGGTGCGCAGTCCCCCTAAAGAAATTGCCACTCCACACCATTACATGACCCAATGCCAAACCGGTGTGCTGGAGGATGTTGCAGGCAGCAGAATGTTCTCCACGGCATCTCCAGATCCTGTCATGACTTTCACATGTGCTCAGTGTGAACTTGCTTTCATCTGTGAAGAGCACAGGGCTCCATGGTGAAGTATATTATGCCAATCTTGGTGTTCTCTGGCAAATGCCAAATGTCCGTGAATATGTTGGGCTGAAAGCACAA
The DNA here is from genome assembly GCA_004320025.1 of Laticauda laticaudata. Taxonomy (NCBI): domain Eukaryota; kingdom Metazoa; phylum Chordata; class Lepidosauria; order Squamata; family Elapidae; genus Laticauda; species Laticauda laticaudata. The sequence continues at coordinate 5,389 of BHFT01077880.1, forward strand.
CCCCCACCTGTGGACTTCGGGGCCTTATACCACCCCTCATGGAGTCTGTTTCTGACCATTTTGAGCAGCCACATGCATATTTGTGGCCCGCTGGAGGTCATTTTGCAGGGCTCTTGGTGGTGCTCCTTCTGTCTTCCTTGCAACAAAGGTGGAGGTAGCAGTCTGATGTGGGTTGGTTGCCCTCCTACAGCCTCCTCCATGTCTCCCGATGTACTGGCCTTGTCTCCTGGTAGCGCCTCCATGCTCTTGGACAACTAGGCTGACAGACACAGCAAACCTTCTTGCCACAGCCGCATTGATGTGCCATCCTGGATGAGGCTGCACTACCTGAGCCACTTGTGTGGTTGTAGACATGTCTCATGCTACCACTAGGGTGAAAGCACCCCAGCATTCAAAGTGACCAAACCATCAGCACAGAAAGCATAAGAACTAGAAAGTGGTCTGTGGTCATCACCTGCAGTACCACTCCTTTATTTGGGATATCTTGCTAATTGCCTATGCTCTTCACTGTTGTCTATTCCATTTGCACAACAACATGTGAAATGGATTGTCAATCAGTGTTGCTCTCATAAGTGGACAGCTTGATTTCACAGAAGTGTGATTGACTTGGAGTTACATTGTGTTGTTTAAGTGTTCCCTTTATTTTTTTGAACAGTGTATAATCAATGAATTTACAGTAAGCCTCCTTTCTCCCCTCCCTCTTCATGATGAGAGATGCAGAGCTGGCCTGGTTTGCAGGTAGCTTACCTACTTTCATCCATCAGTAGAAAAACAGTAGGCTCCACATAAAGTAGAAATCTATGGGTGGAAAAAATATTCTCTGACTGAGTAGAATTTCTAGAAATGTAAATTTACATGCCAAATTGCCCTTCTACTTCTATTTTTTTGATGCCTCATATTAATAGGAAATAATTTCTGAGAAATTCTCATTGATGGACTTTGATCCATTCAGCTTCAAAATGTTAGGGTGTATGTGTGAATGTTTTGCTGTGCAGTAATCTATTCAATAGTCATCTGTTGTTGTTCTTTAACTTCTGCATTCATCAATTATATTAGAGAAGAAACATGACCCCCACTTTTTAGTAGCAATGCTATTATAACTACCAGTGGGGAGTCTTACCCTGAGAAATGGAAACTTCCTTTTACCTAAGAAATTTCAGAGAAAATGTCCATTTTTTTCTACCTTTAGCCTTGGTGGAATGAGCTAATCACCATGTGTCTTCAATATTGTGGGGGTTGGCCAGAATAACATATTGAGTAAAGGCATCAGCTGTATGATGAGCAGTCTGTTCCACATTAATCATATGCCTCTGGACAAACTATTTGTGGCAGTTTTGCTTCTTACAATAAGCGCCTCCCTCAGACAGCCCTTCCTATCCCATGAGCCTGACAGACTTTGTGGAGGCAGCTGCAGTTAAGGCCAAAAAAAGGTGGCCCACAGATATTTTAATATCTAAAGCTGCCAGTGGAAACAAATAAAGAAATGGAAGCAAAGCCTTGCTTAATCATTAGGTCAATACTGCCAGTGCAAAATTTAGAAAAATAAATTGACGATACAGACACATTAAATTTCAGCCACAAAAAGCTGACACAGCATTTGCACAATCCACTTTACCTTTCCAATCTTCTACAAGTACCCTGCATCTGATTCTCAGTGGGATGATTTCACTGAAAACCATTTTTTTAAAAAAAAAGGGGGGGGAGTGCCCCCCCCCCAAATCCTACTTTGACATGGAGCTACAAAACACTAGAACAGGCCAAATTATCAGACAATTCTCTGTGAGGGGAAGGACAACTTTCCAGTTTCATAATCTTTATATATTGTAGTTCTCTAGGGTTCTTAAACAAATGATTGCTAAATTTCCATTCCACCAAAACTGTTGAAGTTTGACAAACATAATTCCAGTTGAGAGATGATACTGGTCATGTAATGGTCTGTTTGCATAGTTAGGAGGATCAAACACAATAATTGGCAATCTGAAACAGAGACATTTTGCCTGTCAAAGATGAGCAGAAATGTCAAGTTCATTTTGTTTCTGTATACAGTCTTCAAATTCATTTTGCCCAACTGCCATATCCATATGCAATTCTTTATATAATCCACATAAGCATGTACATTCATCTTAATATATGCACTTTAATATGTACAATTCCATGTGTCTCATAATAATTCCACATTTTCATACCAATGTTGCAAATAAATTTTCTCTAATACAGATTACATTTATATTAGCAGTTTACGAACATTGTATGCATGTTTCCATTATATATGCAATGTGTATGCATGTTTCTCTAATATATGTTTTGTATTTTTAAATTGGTAAGATGTAGCACAATTTTCAGAATGTGTTTATTACATTTATTTAGACATTGCTCCTGTCTTAAGACTCTGGGCAGCTGATAAACATTAAATAACAAAGAAATACATTATAAAAGTACAGTATACATACATTTCAATTAATGTATTGATTTGTACTTGACTTGCATTACATGGCACAGCCTCCCCTCCTGAAATCGAGAAGTCATGTCTTGGAATGGGCCACCATATGGATGTTGTTTGTGTCATGCATCTGTTATATAGTGTTGTGGTTATTCTATTATGATTATTTAATTCTGTCTCTGTATTTTGTTAATAGAAGTGATATACTTATTTTGTGGGTTGTTCTTAGCTGTCCAGGGTTATAAGTGGAAGATGGGCAGTACCCATATAAATTTTTTAGATAAAGGCAAGTGAAGTAAGTTTTCACTAAAATGCAAATTTAAAGAAGGGGAAAGTGTCTTACTTCAGTACAACTGAAGACATAATTTTTACAGAATCTTAGCCAGAAGAAGGAATCAGCTGAGAACTAATTAAGTTTACTTAGTTTTGACTTAGTGTGTTGTATAAAATCAGCCAATTGTAGTCTATAGATTACATTCTATGGTTTATGTTCCAACAGTTCAGAAAATTATTATTTGCTTAGTAAACCATAGCGTAAACAAATAATGGTTTAATGTAGCATACAGACATGAGTGATTCATAATGTGAACGATAAAAAAAATTAAATGAACTATTTTTAAATAATATGATAATTGACAATAGATGATCACTGAAATTCCTACATTCTTTCAGGTATGCAAAATAATGAAATAAACAATGTTGCTGTGGAACATTTGTCTCAGTTAACTCATTTTTAGATAGATGATTTTTCAAACCTTGTTAGGAATTACCAAGAATTTAACTTACCGTTGAGGATGCAGTGCTTGTGGTACACTGTTGTATTATTTCTTTTCCTCAGTATATAAACATTTGTATTTTCTCATTAATCAAGGTATCTTTCAGCACAGAATACAAAGAAAAAAAAGGTTATGGAAAATCTTATTTTTAATTAGGATAGTATTTATTTTTAAGTAGGATAATCATGGAGACATAGATAGGGACAACCAACAATGTTATCACAGAATATTTTTTTTAGGAATAGTAAAACTTTATCATCATTGTTATCTTCAGCAGGAACAGCATCATAAGAACTGTTGAGTGCTTTAGATTTGATTCCAATACAGTGCTTCAAAGCCTGCTGGGGAAAATAAGTAGCACCAGTCTACAATCCCTTCAAGCAACTGCTTTACTGATAGTTGGAGATAAATGCTGTTGCTTGAGAGTTGTAGACCCTTCTTGAATTAAATTCATATCTTTAGGCATCCCTAAATGCCATCAAGTTTTGGAATTACCCAACAAAAGACTGAAAACCATAGAACAGTGATGGAAAACATTTTTGGCACTGAGTGCTGAAAGTGTGTATGCGTACACATACCCAAAATGCAATACACATGCATGCCCCATGCATGTGCCCCCCCCATGCAAGTGCCCCACTCCACACACATGCACCCTGCCACTGCAGATGCGCTCCTCCCCCTGCCCATGTGCGACAGACTCGAAGACCAGCTGGCTAGTGGGAGGCGCGCTTGCATGCATGGCAGAGTTGAGCTGGGGTGATGGCACGTGTACCCACAGAGAGGGCTCTACATGCCACCTGTGGCATACATGCTATAGGTTCGCCACCACTGCCATAGAACAACAGCAGTTCTGTGATGGGATTAAAAAAAAAATTCAAGGTTGAGATTGCTATACTGGCACAATGCAGTGAAGCACCGTTCCCTTGGTATTACAGCACATTCTTGAGAATGCACTGTCATTATCAGAATTTAAGGAAAGATCTGCATCAGATTGGCAAATAGAGATACACATAAAATATTTGTTCTCTCCAAACATAATGAAATACTAGTGACCACCTGCATACTTTGGAGGGGTGAAACAAAGGGGGCATCTTTGAAGAGGATCCCATTCAAAGTATATTTGGGTAAGTCAGATTCATTGATCACTTGCATTCAAGGCAAGATGTCTAATAACAAACAATAGAAGAAATGAAAGTAATCAATTGATTTTAAATATTCCTGTGCCCTTTTTTAAATAGGGCCATTGGTTTTAACCAAGAGAAAAGAGTTTAAAAAAATTACAGGTAGCCCTTGACTATTTGTTTAAAGACCATTTAAAGTTACAACAGCACTGAAAAATGTGACTTAAGCCCATGTCACACTGCACCAACGGATGCAAAGAGGATGTAAAACGGACAAAAAAGCTTGCCATCCGTTGG
>BHFT01077883.1:0-17218 GCA_004320025.1 Laticauda laticaudata
CCCCCCACTTCCTCCCCACAACCCACAACTGGCATCTCCCCAGACAGCTGCTTAGGGATGGAAGGCGAGACCACCTGCCTGGGTTTTCTTTCTGACCTTGGGAGGTGGGGGGGTGGGGGGTTTGGGGAGCCCCTCCCTCCTCAAAGGGACAGTTGCTGTCTCCCCCTCCCCCCAAGTTCTGCCGAGGCTGGTCTTGAATGGGATCTGCAGGAAGCGGGTGGGCTTGGGCTTCCTGGGAAGAAAGGGGAGGGGGTGGAGGGGAGGGGAGGAGAGGGGGTCGAGGCCGGCCTGCACTCCAGCTTCCCTGCTGCACAAAGGGGAAAGAAAGAAAGTTGAGGCCCGAGGAGCCACCACTTCACGGATGGATGGATGGAGGCTCTCTTAATCCACCACCCCAAAATATATTTCCTTTCCCCCCACCCCCCCCATTTGTCTNAAAATATATTTCCTTTCCCCCCACCCCCCCCATTTGTCTGACCACCCAGGCCTGTCCCTTAGAAAGAGCTTTGCCTCCGCAAATTCTGATTTGGGGCCTGGTTCTCCAAAAATATTGTATGACCGAGCAAGGCTGGCTGGGGAATTCTGGCAATTGAAGTCCACTCATCTTCAAGCTGGCCTATTTGTAGTCCGGCACCACCAGGAGGATGATAGGACTTCCATTAGTCAGAATTGTAGGCAATATTTTTTTTCTTCTCTTTCTTAAATATGTTTGATATAGGTGGGGTAGGAGGAGGGTTATAGGGTCACTTTGCCCTATACCCTGTATCTTGAACCTTGGGGTGGGAGGGGGTATAGGATGACTTTACCCTATACCCTAAATCTTGAATGTTGCTCAAGATTTCTGCTTTTTTCTCCATGTGGGGAAATTTCCCAAACTCTGGTAGCTATAATCACAAGGGACTTCGGACATGAAATAACTTTGAAAAAACCCATTTAGAGAATGCTGGGTGGGGCACCTTTTGTCTTGAGTGATACTTCAACATAGGCTATTCATTTGAATCTTAGGATTCTCAACTTTAGCTTTGCAGTTTGTTTCAAAGAACCAACTTCTGCATTCCTCCACAAAGATGGGGCCATCGTACTTGGCCCCTCTTTTCCTGAGTTTTAACGGGGATTCATCCATGACATCGCCTTTCCAAGTACATAAGTTGGGGTGAAACTCACAGTTGCTTGAAGAATAAGAGGGATAAAATTTCAAAAAATGAAAAAAGAAGCGCAGTAGGTATCCACACAACACTTAATTAGGTCAGCTATAAACTTAGTGTGTGCAACCTGCACAGTTTAATTTCACCCTTGGGTAGTTTTGGTGTGGCTTGGTACAGTATGTTGCGTAGGCCTGGCTCATTCAGTTAGCTCATAGATCAATTTATTAGGCGCATAGTAACATGTTGTGCATAATGTTCTGTAAACACCGAGTGATTTGACTCGCGTTTCCTCTCAGAAAATTATTCATCCCATCTATGCAGGGAATGGTTGCTGGCTATGAGAAGCCAGGATGATGTCATCTGCGTTCATGATGTCACTGTGCAAATGACATGACATAATTCCTCTCAGTGGTGTAATGAAGGCTGTTAAGGCAAGGCCTTGTGGTTTTGTTCCTTTGGGTTAGTTATCCATTGGGTGCCCGACCTTGAGTTGAAATCCAACCATGTTCAAGCTGGCCTATTTGTAGTCTGGCGCATGGATGATGATAGGACTCCCATCAGTGAAAACTGTAGACAATATTTTTCTTCTCCTTCCTAAATACGCTTGATATAAGTGCTTGATATTGTGACCAGGGATCTGGTCGCTAAGGTCCCATAATCCACAGCAGCCTTCTCAATGCAGCTTCCTTCTGTTCTGACTATAACAGATTGAGCCACAATGGCACAGTGGTTAGAATGCAGTACTGCAGGCTACTTCGCCTGACTATCGGCTGCCTACAATTTGGCAGTTCAAATCTCACCAGCTTCAAGCTTGACTCAGCCTTCCATTCTTCTGAGGGGGGTAAAATGAGGACACAGATTGTTGTGTCCCCCCCCGTGTTAACTGCTTTGAGGGGGCTGTGAAGCATTATAAGGCAGTATATAATCTATTGCTATAACACCCTTAATTTCCTTTGAGTGCAGCCATGGTTTTCCAGGCTGGAGGAAGTGGCCTTCAGCCAGTGGGCTGAGCAACTGATGGCTTAAGAAGACAAGGAGGGAGTCCAGCTTCTGAGTTCTCCTACAACATGACTGGAAACCAGCCAGCTCATGTGGGTCTGCAATGGTCTTATTTGTGGGTGTTGGTTGGTTCTTCCAAAGAGGAGAGGACCTAAAGTGGAGAAAGGAAGGAGGGATGAATCTCATGACCCCCAGATGGATACTTGTAGACAGAAGATGTAGGAGAAAACTAAAGGCAGGTAGGAATGCCTGGATAAGGAAGCTTGTTGGACTAGACTGTAAAGAAATGCAGAGAGGTCACAAGTGAGCCCAAGAGAGGCTGCCAAGAGAGGCCACCAAAGTGTGAAAAATCTTTCAAGCGAGACGCAGGATTATCCATCTTGATCTCTTTTTTTCCCCAGCCTGCTGTCTTTCAGATGAGTTGGCTTTCAGATGCTTTTCTGGATAGTAGTTGTGGGACTGGAAGGCCAATGAACCTGGAGAGGGCCAGGTGAGGAGAACATGATCTAAGACTACTGACTCAAGCTCCCAATATTCCAGCATTTCTCAGTATGGCTTACAACACATGCTGAGCCACAGTACGTCCTGCTTTTGCATTGGTCTTAACGTGCTGTAGATTGCAACCATTGTATGAAGCAGAGCACATGGTTTGTCCTGTTCTGCTCATCTAGCCAATTCTATAAGCCATCATTCAACCAGCCATGGCTTAGCACCAGGTGTGGCCCCCGTCTGCGCAGATGTTTCTGGACTAGCAAGAGAAACAGCTGTGGTTTTCCTTATTTGTGTGATGTAAGCAAAACATGGCTCTGAATGGACATTTCTGTCCAAACTTGACTTGGGGGCTGGAGTTGTGGGGCTGGAGGGGGCCACTGAGGAGATTTGCAAAGGTCTGGGACTTGTAGAAAATCAAGTGGGAAAGCAAGCGTGTCTGTCTCCCACCTATTGAAGAAAGATGTTTACATCTTGAAATCTCACTGGATCTGGTAAGAGGCATGCTGTGGGTCCTGTCTCTCAGGGATCTAAACTTGGTGGGTCTGAGAAGGCAAGCCTTCTGTGCCATGGGACCCGCCTTCTAGAACATTCTCCGTTCTGAAGTGAGGTTAGTTTGCTCCATTCTGCTTTTCTGGAAGTCCTTGGAGACCTGGCTGTGTCATCAAACTTGGTGAACTCGGAGAGCCAGTGAGATCTTGAGGTGGCTCCATTGCTGATCTTGGGTTTGCCTTAAAAAAAAAAATAGTGTGTTTGACATGTTTACAGGTAGCCCTTCACTTATGACCTCTCACTTAGTGACAATTTGAAGCTACGACTGACCTAAAAAGGGGGTCAAAGTTCCAATGGTCAGCCCTCTTCTGCCATCAGGTGATTAAACTTTGAATGCTTGGCAACATGGCACCTTTGTGGCCATTTGGAATGTCCCACCATCACATGACGGCATTTGCTGAAAACCAGCACTTCCTTCCGGTTTTCAGCAAAACTACATTTAACTTTTAGTTCACTTAATGACTGCAGCCTCCACTTAATAATTTGCTTCATGATGAGCACATGAAAAGGTCATAAAATGGTCACCGTTTTTACAACCATTATGACATAGAGTGTAACCCTAATGGGCAGACAGTTACATGTTGAGGACTAGCCTTATTGTTTTTGCTCTACACCACCCAGAGTCACTTCTTGTGAGATGGGCAGCCATATCAATTTGGTAAATAAATAAATAAATTGGATAGGAGGGTCCCTCGATGCTAATTTAAGCCTTTGTCAAGTGTCCTGCGATGAGAGTTATGCCCTTGAAGGGACTTCTTGGAGCTTTGCCCCAGCATATGACCTTCCAGGCAAAGTGTTGGGTGAGAATTGCCTGCAACTGTTGTGGCTGGAATGGTGTGGGAAGGGTTGTGTATCATACTTGGGCAGACCCGCCCCATTTGTTCTTTCGATAAGAACCATGAGATGGTTGTTGCAAGGTTTTGCTGCACTTGCCATCTTCACAAGGCATCTGAAACATTTCAGAGTTGCCCTCTGTAGATGGAGGTCAGGCATTTGTCAAGGGCCATTCAAGGCAGAGTTCTTTCTCATTTCTTTTCTAAAAAAAAAGAAGTAAATTTTCACTGAACATTTTGTAAAGGACATTATTTATTTTTGTCCCATCTCTGTTATTTTTTTATACAGAATTCAAGGCAGTGAACATGCCTAATGTTCCTTTTTTCTCCTATTTTCCTTCCTGCAACAACCCTGTGAGGTGGGTTGAGCTGAAAGAGAGAGGGACTGACCCAAAGTCACCTAGTCAGCTTTCACGCCTAAGGAGGAACTAGAATTTACTGTCTCCCAGTTTCTGGCTTGGAGCCTGAACCACTAAACCAAACTGGCTCTGCAAAAAAGCAAAGATCAACTAATGAAGAGTAAAGGCAGCAAAGAAGGAACGAAATAAAAAGGAAAAAAGTAAGAGTGCAGAAAGAAAGAATAAAAAGAAATAGAAGGAAAAGGCTTCCAATTTCCTTTGCAGCACAATTATAAGCAGTTACAAAATTATCCTCCCCCCCTGTTTGTTTACAAATGAAAATTCACTGTTTTCTATTATCCAGGGTTTTTGTCTAAACATCAAAACCACAAATCCTAAAGTACATTTTATTTCCATTGTATGCAAAAAAAGTCTATATGGATTTTCCAATCAGCTATAAATGCATTTATCAGCTATTAATTCTTCTCTACTTAAAGAGGTTAATTTAGCCATCTCTACAATTTTCATCATCTTCACCAAGCATCTTTCTAATAATTGCTTATTATTTCTCACTGAGAAAATATTTCATTTATCATGTTCCTTTGATCTATTCTAGTTGCATAGCATTTTTCTGCTATTTGTCAGATAAGCGCTTATGGTTCACCAAGAATCACAAGTTGAGAATAACTGCCTTAAGCCACAGTACAGTGTATTCGGTTTAAATTTAGCATGTTGTCTACATCTGCCCATTGTGGTTGATTGTTGAGGTTCATTGTTCAGTGTTACATGAAATGATACACTTTTGGCTTAATAAATAAACAGCTGACATTTGATATTAAAGTTTACATGCAAAAACATGTTTGGTTTCACACATTAAGCAAAGATTTGATGTAATCATAATTTGATGAATAGAGGTTGGGTTCATGCAACATATAAAACCATGTGAGTTGTGACAGGGACATGTTGTTCATGCTTGTACAGGTTCCTTGTGCTACTGAAAGGCGTCTTCTGAAGGAGCATGGATAAATGATAAAGATTCATTTGTTTGGAAAAGGGCTCAAGGAACAAGATGTGAGGAAGGATTGGAAGGGTTGGGTGCAGTTAACTTAGAGAAGAGAAGGCTGTGGGGGAGACCTCGTACCTTCAGGTAGCTGATGTCAGAATAGTTTGGAGTCATCCAGAAGATGGGAGAAGAAACAATGAGCTAAAGTAATGAGGAAGAAGGTTTTGGGTGGACTTCCAGAATAATTTCCTCATGGTTAGAGCTGTGATTAAGTGATCAAGTGGACTACAGTGGAGATAGGGGATTAATAGGTTAGTGGTGTAGAAATACAGGATGGCTGCCATCTGTCGGGGGTTACAGTGGCAAATTCCTGCACCAGGCAGGATGTTAGATTAGATGTAATGGTGTGTGAGGAAGACTTTAGGAGATTGGGGCAAAGAAATGCTGCCTAGGGAATGGTAGATAAGGTGTAACCGTTAGCTCCGTAATGGGTGGAGGAAGAGGTACAGAAATGACTCTCCTTCGTTTCTCTGGCTCTAAAGGAGACACTAGAAGGTTTGTACTTTCAAACCTGCAAGATTTTGTAAATGTAGCCTTACAATAAAGTAGAATTGTCATCTGAACATGTTACCTGTCCAGTCTACTGGTTAAGGCTAACACTAGATGGTTTTAGAAATCCTTCCAACTCATAAAAAATGATATTATGAAACTGACCTCCACTATTAAAATGGGGATATGTCAGTAACACTCTATGTACCCCATCATTGTATGAGGTTGAAGGTTTTCTTCTGTTTATTTCCAGGCCAATGTAATGATGTTGACTATCACAGCTGGGAACTTTCCTGACAAAGAATTTCTGCTCTATCCTCAAAAGTATAACCCTTTTCCTATAGGGAGGCCATAGACCACTGTTTTCGCAACTTTCAGATGTGTGGGCTTCAACTCCCAGAATTCCCCAGTCAGCATGGCTTGCCAGAGTTTGAAAAACACCACTGTAGACCATTTAGATGTGGTGACCGAGTTCCCAGGCTATTTCTTGAGTTAGTTTATGGATGGTGTGAATCCAGGAAATAACCTAATTTAGTAACCAGGCCAAGTATTTGGTTCAAATGCTGCTGTGCCTGCAAAATTTGCAAAGTTTTATCGATGGTCCAGGTCTCAGCATCTCCCCTGTTTACCCATGGCTTCTCTTTAAGATGAGATGGACAAAGAGCCTGACCAGATAAAGTGGCCTTGGAGGGTTTGAAAGGGAGGTGGGCTGCTCTGTTTGGACTCCCAGGACTACTTTATGCCCCTCCAAGATTTGCATTGCAGAAAGTCTCCTGGAAGTGAGAAAATGCCTATTTTCAGCAGAAAGCACAGAGTTTGGTCTTTGGCCTCTAAGTCCCAATCTTCCTAATAGGGCCATTCCCCCCCCCTCCCCTTTGCAAAAACCACAGGCCAAATGAATTTCTATCTATCTGAGCTCGAAGCAGCAACTGGTTTCCTTAACTCCTCAATAATCAAAGAAAACTATGTTTGCTCTGTCTTCTCCAGTGCTAGGCTGCATCGGAAAAGCTTCTTGGGTTTTTTTTTTTTTTAAAGTCTGGTCACAAAAAACTCCCTCCTTCCCACTACCTGAAGCAAAGGGAAAGATCTCTGCATCAGGGGGTCCCCTGCCTTCCCCTTATTTGCAGAACTGGCCTCTGCCCCCAGCATAATTACAGTTTGCCTATAATCCTGGATTGATTCTGCATGTGGTTTGGGAGCTCCACCCAGCAGCTCTGCCTGAAAGATGTGGCGTCAGCGTCAGTTTTGTTGCTCCTTGCGTGGTTGCGTGGAACAGAAGACAAACAGGGCAAGATTTTCCCTTTGGCTGGCTCTGGTGCAGCATTGCAGAGAAGCTGGTGGTTCCAAATGTGGCTTGCAGATACTCAGAAAAGGATCCAGAGGCAGCTTTGGTTGAGTTAGTTTCATGGTTGAGTAATCAAAGCTCTGTGCTTGCTGACTTATTGATTTGCTTGCCTGCAGGCTAGTTGATTAATCTTGAGGTCCTTGGTGCTCTCTGAGCTTGCTTGTTTTCCTGCAGACGTTTCATGATGAATGAAAACAAGCTCAGAGATCACCAAGGACTCCTCATTTCAACCCTGAGCTACAAATGTTCTCCTTTATTGATTAATCTTGAGTTTTCCTTGTTTAGGAAGCATGGCCTTCCTCTCTTGTTGGCTTCTCCCCACGGATGGAGAAGCCAACATCAGCATTGAGACTCGAGGGGGAGGGATGGTATGGGATCAGGGCAACCAAGCAGGGGGTTCTTGGAGAGATGAATCAGATTTGGAGGTGGCCCTGGGCAGGTTGAGATGGGGGAGCCCTTTGATTAGAGGTGGGAACTGCTGAAGAGTGGGAAGATGTTGGCTAAGAGGCTGCAACGCATCATTCCAAAAAGAAACTGAGTTCAACTTTGGCATCTCCAAGTACATTGTGAAAGAATGAAACCCTTCCAGCCTCTAGAACAGGGGTCCCCAACCACTGGTCCCCGGACCGGTACCGGTCCATGGATCATTTTGTACTGGGCCGCAAAGCTTGGGTGCCGCCATCTTGTTTTGACGGCACTTCCGGGTTTTCGGTTGCTTCCGGGTTTTCGGTTGGAAAGCAGCGTTTGGGTGCTGAAGGAATCCTCGCGCCTTACTTTCGTCGAAGGGGGGGGCGGCTTTGAACGAAGAGCCGTCTCAATGGCGGTGGAGTCTCGCGTTACTCAGGTACCGGTCCGTGGAAGAATGAATAATCATGAAACCGGTCCCTGGTACGAAAAAGGCTAGGGACCACTGCTCTAGAAGACACACCAACCAAGGTTTCTGCAAACTCGCATCTCCACATTCTTCCATCAGTCCTCATGTTGATGAGACTTGTAGCACAATATGTGGAGGTTTGCACATGGTTGACTTTCCCTGCCATTGGTTGTGTTCAGAAACCACGTATAATTAGGTTCCTTGCAAACTTAGCAAGTATAACCTCCTGTACAGCTAGTCCTTCACTTACAACTAATTGAAGTTAGGACGGACCCTGAAAAAGCTACTTATGACCTGGATTCACACTTCCAACATCTGCACACCCCTCCCCCACAGTTATGTGATCACATTTTGGTTGCTCAGCAACTGGCCGGAATTAATGTTGTGTCCTGTGTTCATGTGACAATGTTTTAAGATGTTTTTGCTGAAAATTAGCATTTGCTTCTGGTTTTCAATCAAACCACTTCATAGCAAACAATTGATTTGTTTAATGACTGCCCCCCAAAAAGATGGTAAAATTGGGCCAGTCACCTGGGTGGTCCCCATTACAACCATCACAATTTATAGTCATAAAAGGGCAAGCTCTGTTACAGTCATATGTTGAGGACTGCCTTTAGTATAAATCTCACTTGTTTCCTGAACATTTCCAGAATCCAGTTTCCTAGTGAGGAGGTTCTTCCCCAGACTGGAAAATGCACTGGTTGTTCCAGTGCCTCCCACTGTATTTTGGAGAAGGGTCACCCCATTCTCTCAGGAGTTGCAAATTTCAGGACAGTTCTGTGGCTGAGCTACAGCACTGCAGCCATCCTCCATTTACCCCGGCAACCTCAACAAATATTTGCAAAGCCTTGATCAAACATAGGTCTGCACAGAGACTGTCTTGCTCCTTCCAGAGCTGATACCAGGCATTTTTTTTCTTAACTGTGACAATTCTAAGATATGTGGATTTCAACTGTGAGATGGGCAGTGTAGGAATGTGAGATAGATAGATAACAGATAGGTAGACAGACAGAATGGATAGATTAGATAGGTAGATAGATTGATGGATGGATGGATGATAGATAGATAGATAGATAGATAGATAGATAGATAGATAGATAGATAGATAGATAGATAGATAGATATGGATGGGGATAGATAGAGGCAGGCAGGCAAGCAGATAATAGGTAGGTAGGTAGGAAGGCAGACATGGATAGAGATGGATAGATAGATATGGATAGACAGATATGGATGGAGATAGATAGAGACAGACAGAGACAGACACATAGATGGATCATGGACAGACATTGGAGTAAGACACAGTGAAAAGGTCTGTACATTGTAGTAAACTAAAAATATAGAAATTACAGAATAACTACAGATAATATTAAACCCAGCCATTGTTTCACTAGCTTGCAATTTATATTTAAAGAGATTGGGAATGACATTTTCTTGTTGTAAACCCAAATCAGTGGGAGATGGAGAGAAGCTGTTGCTTTTATCCAAAGCAGACACTAATCATAGTTCCTTAGGGTTTAAAAAGTTTACATCATTCAGCACAGAGAAAGCAGCAGATATTTCTTGAGCTGTATTGAAAAACTTGGCCTAAACTTTAGAGTAAAAGTGAAATTCCATCCTTGTAGAAAAAGCATTTAGATGAATTTCTAAGAATAACAAGAGTTTTCTGGACTCCAGTTATCCTAGCCTTTATTTTCCCCCAAACATATTCATATAATACTTTGAAATTTGAACTAGAAAGTTGCTGTTATTTCAGGTAAATTAATCTGAGATTAAAAAGTACGAGTTTGTGCCTGCTCAAACATGCAGCCTAATTTCTCACAGATACTCAGCCGATCATTGGCTATGAGAATGAGCTGTTGTAGGTAAAACTTCATGGATAAATTATTCGGATTGCCTTAGGACCCCTCATCTCACCCAGGGGGTGGGATATGCTGCACATAAAACACACACTAAACTTTGATGGCATTATTTGTAGCCTCCATTTTGACTTCTTTGACTAAGCCCTGCAGCCACCCCTGCAGGGTATATTTTTCAGTTGAGCCTGTTTGCTCCGTAACCAACAGGCTTCAAGGTTATGTTGCATTAAACAAACATAGCACTATCTCATTTTGGTTTTGGAAGGTGATAATACAGATAAGGCAGTCTAGTCTGTATTTTAAAACTCTGATTAAGGCAGCACTGCAAATTCATCGACTGAAATGCTTTTTGGCATTCCAACATCTGGCCTGGAATGAGGTTTGCTGACGTAGCTCCTAGACATTGTTGAAAAGAAGAACCGGGAAGGTGCTTCCTGAATCTTAGAAATAATGCTTTGACGGCCTTCCTTGGACCTGTTCCCAACCTGGAGGAAAAGCAGACAAGCCTATTTCCTCTCACTTGTCCCATGCTTAGGCTGCCCTCTCCCCACTCAGCTTTTCCTGCTTCTTTCCTGCCTTCCCAGGAGTCCTTCCCTGCCCCGCCTGGCCTCTTCAGACAGATGTCCTATGAAGCTCAGAGCTCCAAACCCAACTTCCTGTAGGTTAATTATTGTATACAAGCCACCAGGCTAGGGACGTTGGCCATCCTGTTGGGGCAGCCAGGCTTCATGCAGAAGAATGCAAAGCTGAGGTTCACCTTTCCTGCTTCCTGTCTCAACCTGTAGTTATTAGGCATTGTAAGAATGCATTTCTGTCACCTGCAACCTCTGGAAGGCTTCCACAGTTCACCCAAGTGCCCTTGTCTGTCCCCACATGGCACCCAAACAAAATTAGGAAGAGATTATCAGGAAGGGGGGCATTGTTGGTGAACTCTGCAGGAAAGCAACTTATTTCTCCTTCTTTGCCTCTTTGTTGTTATCTTCTTCCTCCTCTTCCAAGGAGCAAAACTTAAGTCCCATTCTGGGCCATGGAAGCTAGGAGAACATCAATGGTTGGAGCAATGGCCACAATGTTGCTGTAGACAGCTGCTTTTGGTGTGGCTTTTTCCACGGTGACTGTAATTCTCCATATTTTGAGGTTAAGGTGTTCCCTAACTCTGCTTTTTTGGAACCAGCAAAGCAGGTCTTCCACCACTGAGCTGCAGCTGTTGTCTCTCTGGGAGATCCATAGCCCCCTTATAAGTGAACATTTTAAGGTTTTAATGTTCTTCTTTGCACATCTCCACCTGCCAAATGGCAGGAGATGGTATGGCTGCCCTTTGGAGGTGGCCCCATCAAAATGTGATGTCAGGCTTTTCTGCTGTGGCTTTGGGATGGATGGGCCCGTTCCTACGTTTTGTTTTGAAGAGGCGGGGGAGCCAAGGTCCTTACCTTCTACTTCTCCTGGTTAGGAGAGAATGGATGTATGTGAGTGGAAGGAGTCTCAAACACCTGGCTGGTGAAGAGGACAGAATTAGCCAGGGTGGTGAAGTTGATTTGATTAGAGAAAGGACAATAACTACATTTATTAGTGACTTGAAACTATTTAGGGACTTTTGGCTGAAATAAGAAAAAAACAACAACTTGTGATTCCTATGGGTCTGATGACTAGAAAAAGTAGGAAATGGAAAGAAGGAAGTAAAGGGTAAAGCATACATTATTCTTGCAAGTGCTGTTTAGAAAATCAGAAATTGCTTTTTTTGCTTTTCTTTCCCTTCTCAATCTTTTATTTTTCCTTCCTTCCTTCTACCCCTCTCCTCCCTTTTTTCTTATTTTGCACTTTTTCTTCCTTTTTTTATTTTTTCCTTCAAAATTGGAATTGTTTTTCTTCTTTTTTTTTTCTTTAAAAAAAGTTAGGCAATAAAAGTTATATAAGAGAGAGAAAAAGAGGATGGAGTTGCGAATGAGTGAGACACAAGCTCACTGTGGTTGTGGCTGTGGTTAACAAGAGGCTCCTGGTGACCCACTTTGGAAGTTGATTCAAGAATGCACTGAGGGCCTGTCTTTGGCTTCCAAGCCCATCACCTTCCAGTATCTTCTTGGGCGGCTGCTGTTTCTGCTGCTCCATCTCATACTCTGCCGGCAAATGCCCTTTCCAACTACCCTGTCTTTGTGTTGCCAGCAGCATTTTATGGACAGCATGGCAGTGCTGCGGTTTGGCCAAACCAGCACTTAAGTCCCTGTCTCTTTGGCCGCTGCCTGTCTTGCCCTGTAATTGGCAAAGGGGCGGAGGAGACAGGAAAAGGCACCAGGAACCCAGAAAACTGGCCACCTTCCCAGTCTGGGATAGCCAATGAGAGAGCTGTAGCTGTTGCTGACTCTTTCAATTTTGGGATTTTTTTGTTGGTTTAAATCTCCCATAGTCTTGGCTCTAATTATAGGGAGAACCGTTTGGAAGGGGCAGTGAGTGAAGTCTTCTCTTCTGTCTGGATGTATTAATGCCCAAAGCTCAGCAGATGTTTGTTAAATTGTGTTTGTGTCCATACCACGTGGACAAGATCAAAGCAAGATTTCCCTTGCATTAGGTTTTGCTCTGACTCTGTTTCCCCCACAGGAGCATTCTGAACTGGTTCTATTTGCATTGTCTGATAAACCTGGTTAATCTTAAAGTGGAATAGTTGTCTTTTGGATGACTTGCCATCTCATTTTTAACCTGGCCTGCTTACAGTAACATCTGCAAAGGTGTGTGGGTCAGGCTGACACAAGCAATGTTGTGGCGTCTCTGTGCAAACCCTTTTCTACAGGTATAGCATTGCTGGGTACATTGTGGTTTCCATCGTTCAAACAAGGGATGGGAGAGGGTTTGGGTGTGGCTCCCTGCTGGATTCATGCCTGGTTTGGAATATTATGCAGATCCTAAAAATGAGTTCATTTAGCAACTATTTTGTAAAGGGGTGTGTGCAAGCAATGGCAGCAAGGTGCAATTGCATTTGTATTTGTGCATTTGTGCTAGTTCTGTGCAAACAAAGCAAAAAGCAAAAAGACTTTTAGGACAAGCATATCAGATCAATAACTTCATCCTCTCCTGCTCTTAATTCTGAATAATTCTTGCATTTACGGACAGAGGAAGTTTCTTGAGTTTCTTAGTGTCGCAGCTACACTTATTTGCTCTCCCACAGTCATATGAAAAGTCAGGAAGTAGTGTCCAGACAAAGTCCATTTTAAAGATTAAAAAAAACCCAAGAGGAGCAGAGGTGTTGAAGATGACTCTTCCAGAACAGCTAGCTAAGCAATAGAAACAGGTTTTTCTTTTATTATTTTAAAGCAGATGCATTTCATCCCTCCCTTAAAGCCAAAAGGTTTTTCTGCAGCAGCTTAAGAATATCAACAGAAAGCTGCTCCCAAACACAAGGAAGAACAGTCAGGAGAGAGGAAGAGACAGCGAGTGCAGAATTGGGTTTTCTGGTTTCTGGTTCTTCGGATGATCTGTTGGGGTGGAAGCAGTTCTAACCGAAAGATGAAATGACTGGCACGCCGGAATTAGATGAAATACTGTTGTTTCCCCCAAAATTAGACCCTGTCTTCTATTTTTTTTTTTTTTTTNTGGGGGGACGTCATCCACTGATGAACCTCACCTGCACATGTCACCCCCGACCTCCTTTTCTCTGTCAGAGGCCTTCAGGAACTTCTTCTGTGGCTGGCAAGGCTTTTCTTGAAGGCCTCTGCAACCAATAACAGAGCTCTGGATCGATCCAGAGCTTTGTTTTCAGCGAAAGAGGCCTTCAGGAAAACCTTGCTGGCTGCAGAAGAAGTGAGCCAGCAAGGCAGGTGTCAGGATATGCAAGGCCTGGCTACAACTGTCCAAAGGTAGGTAGTAGGGCAGCTTCCAACCCCCATCCCCACCCTAGCTTAATTTTTACCTGTCCACTCTGGAGTGAATGGAATCTTAATTAGGGCTTATTTTGGGGGGTAGGGTTTATATTGGGTGCATGTGTAAAAATCAAGCTAGGATTTACTTTCAGGGTAGGTTGTATTTTTGGGAAAACAGTATATATTTCATATTCAAATTTCATCCATTATTTTCCAATTCATGCCTTTCCAATCTACTGTTGTGAAAACGGGTCAGGTCTCATAGTGATCCACTTTTACAGTTATAAGTCGAGAACTACCTGTATGTAATCTATTCCTGCATAACTGCTGGCCACAAATGCCAGCATTTCTGGAATCTTACAGAAATTGGTGATAGTCCTTGTAACAGAAGAACCAGGTGCTAATTTTAGAATAGGCAGGAGACACAGAGCCAAGAAAAAAATGGGCAACGCATTCTGTTCCATGAAGTAGGAATTGCAATAAAATACGGGACTGTGGAGTGCCAGACTATTCTCTTCTACTTTTTCCTCCCTGGAGTTTTGTGTCTCTTCCCCATCCCATCTCCCCTTTCTGGAAATCTTGGGATTCCCTTAAGTTGGCTGCAGCCTCCCTTTCTAACGCCTCCATCTTAACCGGCTGCCTGTTGCTGCCCCAAAGCTTCCTTTGGTTTCTGAATCTGCAAGTGAGCAGCTGAAAAGTTGAAAATGAACCAGTCGTGCATCTGCTGTGAACAGGAATGTCTTATGGCTGGGGAATTCTGGGAGTTGAAGTCCACAGGTTCTCAAGTTGTCAAAGTTGACAAACGTTGCCTTATGGGACCACGTCAGTCGAAGATGTCAGAGCCCAAATCACAAAAGAGTATAGAGGTAGTCCTTGACTTACAATTTTTCATTTAGGGACCATTCAAAGCTACAACGGCAGAGAAAAATTTTGACATTTGACCATTTTTCACACTTGGGACCATTGCAGCATCTCCATGGTCACATGATCAAAATTCAGTCGCCTGAGGTCAGGCACAGTGGTGGTCATAAATTGAGGATTAGCTATATGTCTCCACTCGGTTCTTACCTTGATCCAAGGACAAGGGTCAGAGATGCTGTAGCTACATTCTGCAATGATTTGGCGGCAGGGGGTGAGGGTGGATTGGATGACCGACCGTACATGTTAATACTAGAACAATCCCTTCTTCAATCATACCTAACAGCTGCTGCATCATCCAGCATGAGCTTTGGAAAAACTGAGTTCTGCTTTTCACAGAGGCTCAAACAATGCCTGTGTAAGACCTGAGAATTTTTATATGGAGATTGGGTTTAAACCAGGGGTGTCAAACTTAATTTCATGGAGGGGCGCATCAGGGCTGTGATTGACCTTAGAGGGGCTGGGTGGGTGTGGCCAACTGGGTGGGCATGGCCAGGGTAACGCCACTCCCCAAACTGCTGGCATGTTTCCTCTTTGCACTGGGCAGTCTGGGCTGAAGCGACGTAGGCCAGCCCTTCTCATTTTCCAAGACAGCCTTGGGGATCTGACCACATCGTGGGTTGGATCCAGCCCGTGGGCTTCTTGTTTGACATCCCTGGTTTAAACTGAAGACACAGATTCTTCCTGAACTGAATTCAGTCCTAGAACATCTAGCTGGGAAAAGATTCAAAGTTCTCAACTATCCCTGTAGGAAAAGGACCCTATGATTTCTCCACTTCTGGATGCAATTACTGTTCTGTTATGGTCCTTCTCTGTCTTCGTCTTCATTCTTGGGCTTGTAAATTCAGCTAGGAGTCCTAACTACTGCTGGCTAGGATTGTGAGAGATGAACCTCAATGGCTGTGAAGGATGAAGTAGAGACAGTCCCTCACTTTGGATGCTGGCTGGGGAATTCCAGGAGTTGAAGTCCACCCATCTTCAAGTTACCAAGAGGGAGAAAATGTGCTTGGAGCCTATTCTTGTAGATGGAGGTGCTGCTTTAAATAATTATTGCTAAGGCATTCACTCCTAAGTAATCCGAAATAATGCCCAACCTGGGTAGAAGTTAATGCTGTAAGCGTTCAGGAGGCTTCTCATGATTCATCCGTGTTGAAATAAGCCCAGAACGGGAGCTTCAGGGATTAAGTCCCTGCCTAATTCTGGTACACCCACAATTTCCTCTTTGTTGCATTCACTCATCACGAGATGTTGACTTTTGGGTGAAGACACTTCTTCTCCTGTCTTTAACCACCTGTGAATTCACAGGGGGATTTGAACCTGCAGATCCGTGATTCTGAAGCTTTTTGAATCTGCCGCACAATATTGAATATAGCCACATTCCCATGGTGCACCACAAAATTCTTTATTGTATACACATATTTAAGATGTATGAGACCTGATTTGAAGGGAAGTTATTTAATGTTTTAACCTATATGCACTTCATTGAATGTATGGAGAATTCAGAATGTGCATAATACAAAAATGAAGGGAAAAAAACGTAAGTTACAAAACTCTTAGTGCACTGGAAACAAGCACACTGCATGCCCGTGTGTTGCGGTGTGCTTGTTAAGAACCACTGCTGTGGATGATTTATTCCCATTTGTTTAATATTCAAATGAACCACCCTCTATTGTTTTTAAGGATGAAATTCTAAGTGTGACTGTCGGTCTTTTTAAAAAGCTAATGTGGTAGTAAAGCTGCTTATAATAATATGCAGAATCTTTGTTGGGGTCTTGACAGATGAAAGTAATCCTTGGCATTCTGAATGGAAGTCTGTGTACAGCTTATAGCATGATCCAAGTGGTCCTTGACTTATGAACATTTGTTTAATGGTTGTTCAAACTTACAATGCTCCTAAAATTTATGACAGGTCCTCGCAGATATGACCATTGAAGGGATCACATGATCATCATTTTGGACCTTCCCTGGAGGCTTCCAATGAGCAAAGTCCATGGGAGAAGTTGGATTTGCTTAACAACCACTTATTCACTCAATGACTGTGATAAAAAAGTTGTCAAATTGGGTGCAACTGTAAACAACTGTTTTGCTTAGTAATGGAAGTGTTGATCTCAACTATGGTTGTAAATTGAGGACAACCTATAATATTTTTTATGTGTACCCTTGTGGCTGCTAATTTGACTATTTCATCCTATCCTGTAGACACCCCACTGAGGCTAGGAGTAACCTCCCAAAGATTCAGGCAAAGGTGTACCTGCACAATAGCTGCACTATCTGACCCATTTTGAAATAGGCACAGTAGGCATTGAATTGGGGACCTTCCAGTAGGAATTAGGGATTAATGTTTCTCTGCAGGAGGGGATGGTGCCCCAGCACTTTAAGGAGGCTGTGATCCGCCCTCTTCTTTAGAAGCCATCACTGGACTCCACCCAGTTGGATAATTTCCGACCTGTCTCCAATCTTCCCTTTTTG
>BHFT01077888.1:0-13499 GCA_004320025.1 Laticauda laticaudata
CTATCTATCTATCTATCTATCTATCTATCTATCTATCTATCTATCTATCTATCTATCTATCTTAATGAAACTGGCTGTGACACACACTTTTGGTCCCATTGGTTTCTGTGAAATCCAAGTACAAGTACCTTATTATATAAGCCAATGCTGATCCATGCAGAAATATTTATTCTTTTAGTGAGACTTATTCTCAGGTAAGGGAATATCCAATGGAGGATCCAAGCTTGTGGGATCCAAACATATTTTGACTTAACCCAGAGGTAGTTATTAGCAATCCGATGTTCTATTTTTGGGGGCAGGTGGGGGGAAATTAGTTAGCTGGTATATACAACGCCTACTTCAATAGTCTGGATAAAACAATCCAGTGATTGTTTTATACATATGATTATCCTATAAGGTACTTGTATTTAGATCACACACAAACCAATGGGACAAAAAGCATGTGTCCCGGTCAGCTGGTCTTTTGAAATGGCTTCAAAAGGATTCTGCAGGGCAACTGGGGAGTAATGCTGAAAGAGTTGCCATATGGATAATTATTATTATTATTTGGTCATTTTATTACTTGCTTGGTTTCATTGAAGAGAGGGGAGGGACAGACAGATACATTGTTCAATCACTAAGTTGTGTCTGATTCTTTGTGATCTTTGTGTATAGCATGCAAGGTTCCCCTGTTCTTCACTGTCTCCCAGAATTTGCCAAAATTCATGTTCATTAACTTGATATCGCTATCTAAACATCCTTCCTTGCACCTCTGGCATACAGTCATGCCAGCCACATGACCATGGGGTCATTTTTGGACAATGCTGGTTCTTCGGCTGTGAATCAGAGATAAGTAACATCCCCTAGAGTCAGACTCGACTGTGGGTGGAAACCTTTACCTTTATGGATTACTAAAATGCACAGCTCATTTTATAAAAATTGTTGAACATGTAATGATCTCATTGTCACTTTCCGTATTAGGTGGCAATATTATAAAGTTCAACCATTTTGGAAAATAATTTGCAATAGAAACAAATTTGAAAAATAGAATTTTCTTTCCAACTTCTTTTTATATTAAATATTGCTACATCCGACATTCTCGCCAAGTATACTGAACTAGGTCTATTTGTAAGTAACTGCAGTCTCATCTCCTACTGGAGAAAACTCATGATTCCTTTTGCAGAAAAATGGCTAATTAATCTCTTTGTAAGACTCAATGTCCAAAATAATTTCATTATTTCAAAATCTGACACAGAAGTTATTCCAACTTGAAAACTATATTTAGATTACAAGACTACTTAAAGTTTGTCGAAATCAAAAATTTGGTTTGGTTTCTTCACACCAAGTCTTTAATTACCTGGATAGAAATTACTATAATTTTTAATCTCCTTTTATTATATATACTGTGTTGACTGTTACTATTGATAGTCATATATTATTAGATATATTGGATGTTATTAATGACGTGGTTTATTCAGTTATCTAAACCCAGTTAATGAAACCCTGAAAATCCTAATTCCACGACACCTGTAAACTCCCTATTTTATCTATTCTGTGCTTTATTTTTCCTTTTACTATGTTCTTTTTATGTGTGTGTCTTTCTTCTTTCCCCTTTCTTTCCTGTCTTAAAATGCTTAATAAAAAATATAATTAAAAAAGAATAAATGTTTACCATTCTGAAGCTCAAGATACACAGCCAGTAAGATAGCTTCTGGTGGAATCTCTTTTGGATGAATGAGTGAGGCAGCCTTGTATCAATACCAAAAAGGAAATAAGAGGTAAATTAATATATTTTTAACAAGAGAATACAGTACACCTATGATGCAACAAAAAGTATTTTATGTCAGATTTTATCCCCCCAAATTGTTAAAGCAAGATAGATAATTAATATGATTACATCATTTGCGTTGGTGCTTGCACAAATTGACACAAAAATGCAGTTGGACGGACTTTTGGCTGACGTTGTGACAAAACTCGAAGCAGTGAATCGAAGTCTCCGTTCCTGTGCAGGCATGGGCTCCAAATGGAGCCAAAAACCGCTTTGGAGGGGTGGTGAAGCTAAGGAGAGACGCCCAGTGAGGTTCTGGGGGAGAATGCAACTCCCATGTGGGAATCCCAAGCTTGCTCTCTATGCCACAGTGGAGAGAAGGGCGGCCAAGATGGCTGCTACAAAGTTGGGATCTCTGAGAATCATCAAAGCAAAGTGCTGGAGAGGAGATTGGGAACAGTGTATGGAGAAGGGTGAGAAGAATTTACTTGGTTTTATTTACTCCAAAAGACTATAATGGAGAAGATATATAAAGAAATAAATTAGCAGCAATTTGGAAGATAGAAGAAAAATTGGGAAAATTTTCTTAAAAGGAAAGTTTAAAAGGAATTAATTTGGAAGAACATTAATTTGGACTTGACAATCAGACAGGATTTGGCATGGGAAGGCATTATTTTAAATGCTGGAAATAATTGATCTAAAAGAGAATAACATTTGATTTTTGAAATAAATGGAAAAAGGGTGGCAGTGAAACTGAATTAAAAGCACCACTGGTTGATGAAAGAAAAATCCTGCAGATCCCTTCAAGCTAACGTTTTAATTAAAAAAGGAATATAAGGAAGACTTAAGACCCCTGGAAGCTAGAATGTATTAAAATGAAATAGCAAGGTACATTAGAGGGCATTACCCCTGGATTCATTAGTGACTTTGATTGATTAATATTGAAAAATAAAAACTGGAGGACATTGATATAAAAATTAAAGAGATGCTGGTTTAAACAAAATAAAAGTTACTGGATATTGGATAACTGGGATAATAAGCAATATAAAGATGAATGATATATGCAAAGACATAAGGATGGACTTTCGAGTTATGAATGAGATGTGGGACAGAGCTTTGGACAGGTACTAAAATACAGAATACAGAGATTAATTCAGAAATGGCAATGGTATTAAGAAGAAGAAAGAACAAAGGAGGGAGAGGAGCTAGAAAAAAGAGAAACCAGTGAAACGGAACAAGAGGAACAACAAATAATACAAAAGAAAAAAGAAATTGAACTTGAGATATCAATGATTGATGTAATAAACAGGGAGTATTAAAATTGGATTGCTGATAAATGAAGTGGTTTGGAAATTACAGAAAGGAGATCAGAAGAGGGTGGGGATAAATTCTGAGAACTGGAAGAAAAAACATCAGAAAATGATGAAGAATGGAAGAAGGATTAAGGGGAAAAGCCAAAAGATGATAGAGACTGGTAAGCAAGCTAAAAAAACGACGAAATAAGATAGAAGAGAGATTTCGAGATGATGGTTAGCAACGTAACAGAGGGGGACTCCACATGAAGAGGCACCTTAATGGTAAAATAAGGATTAAATAAAATGGAATAGTTGTAAAAATTGTATTTTATAATAGGTTAATTAAGTAAGATAGATAAATGTTTAAGGAAGATACAAGTGGCTAATACTATGGTGGGAAAGGGAAGGTTAAGTGGAGTCTGATAGAGAATAGATATAATTATATAGTAGAGGATAATATTTTTAACGAATTATACATTTTGTCATTTCTGTGTATAAGATAGTGAGGATATATTATAAATTTGACATTTTTGGCTAAAACAAGTTGGAAAATATATTTGTGTAAAAAGGAGTTAGAGGGAAGGGAGCATTTAGAAAATAAAAATGTATGCAACAATGGTAAATGTAACATTGGAATGCGGTAATATAAATTAAGATGAAATTCTGAATGATTAATGAATTGATATGTATATATTAAATTGTGATATGTTGAATGTAAGATTAATGAAGATAGAAATTGACTAAAATAAAGAAATTGAAATAAAGCAATTTATGAGAATATAAAGAAGAAAATTTAGTAACAGATAATGTAGTGTTAGAAAGCTTTGATGATTAATGAATTGACACGGATAGATTAAATAGTAAATATGTTGAATATAAGAATATATGACTAAAGAAGATTGAGATTGGTTAAAAATAAAGAGATTGCTATAAAATTATGTATGAGAATATAAAGATTGGTAATAGATAATGATGAAATGTTAGAAAGCTGTCTTTGTGATTATGGATATAATGGACTTAAAATATAAAACACACGGTTCTCACAAAGATGTATTTAAATAATCAAAAAATAAAAAAAGCTTTGGGGAAAAAAGATGCAGTTGGATATCTCTTCCTTCTTTTAAATCATCTTTTAAATTAAGTAACTTTAATAAAATGTTTAAACAACTATTTCTAAGCTGTAATGAGATTTTCCCAAAACATACTATGTTCAACAGGAAACATTGTTCAAGCTTTCTAACTTACAAATCATAAAAGTATTTCTTTGGTTTGCTCTCTGGGATTTGCACAGAGGACAACACATATTTGCAGAAATCTATAAAGAATGCTTAACTTCCACAATTGATGAAAAGGTCCTGCCTTCCAACTTGTTAGGATCAAATATTGCTCCAATGAAAACAGCAAAGGTGACTCTATATCTTGCTTTAATGTTGCAGTTGGCCATATTTTAACATTTTCCCCAAAAATTAAATAAGAACCCCCCTTTTTAACCTGATGCAGACATTTCCGCGCTTTGTCATACTCGCTTCTTAAGCAGTAGGCACTTCCAAGATTGAACAGCATCATGGTTCGTGCAGATGTAACAGAACTAGGATAACATTGGGGTACTTGCCTGCCAGCTAGATTAAAATTAATACAGAATGCCATTGTTAAATTACAGTTGGTAAAATTGTATTTTATTTATTTATCACATTTATATGACCCCAGATCTCATACAAAATAACTCATGTGAGAAAGGAGAATAAATCTACAGACTAATCAATAGTCAGAAATAGAAGAACAATCTTGCAGAAAATATTAGCTTCTCAAAAAATGCAGATAGCTTTTTAAACTGCAGCTAAGCT
Organism: Laticauda laticaudata; assembly: GCA_004320025.1. Lineage (NCBI taxonomy): Eukaryota > Metazoa > Chordata > Lepidosauria > Squamata > Elapidae > Laticauda > Laticauda laticaudata. The sequence goes on from BHFT01077888.1 coordinate 4,887, forward strand.
GATAAGTAGATTCACTCAGTGAATGTTAATAATATGAAGAAACATCTCTCAGCATTTGGATCACCTGTAGGGACTCTAGATGTCCCTTCTTATGTTTTGTATTTGTAGAAACAGTTTTTATTTACTATTTAAAAAACACTAAATTAAACTGCATTTGTAAATGCAAAAAGCTATTAAAAAGGTAGAATATCTAAATCTGAAGTGATTATTAGTAAGTGCTGACAGCTTTATGAAACTCACTAAAATAATAAAATGCTATGATCTGTACTCGCTCTAAGTAAATTGGATACAAAGGTAATTTTTCAATTACTTCATGTTATCAATAAAACTATAAACTCGCACAAACTTACATGATTCCATGGCTTCATTTTCTCCTTTATCAGACCCTAAAGAGAAACCAAATGAAAAGATAGAATAAGCACTTAATGCATTAAAAGTATAATATTGACAAAAATGTAATCTGGATTGAGGGGCTAGCTATTTGAAGAAAAATTGAAACTAAAACACCCAAAGTAATCACGTGTAGAATGCATAATACTTAAGACTTGATGATGCATATCCAAATTGTATGTGTGTGTTAGTGTGTATGCATTTAATCAAGCACAAACAACCAAATTCAAACTACCCTATTTCAGACAGATTATTCAAAGACCCATCTCCCTGGAAAAAAATATAATGTTAGAAAATGTGGAAAGAGAGGATGACCAGTAGCAAGATGGAATGATTCAATTATGGTGGCTACAGGAGTACCATATGAAGAGCTGAAGGGTCAGTGTAAGAATAGATCATCAGGGAGGACATACATCTATGTGGTCACTAGAGGCTGATAACAACACAATTTAACAGCTCCAGCCCTTCTCTCTTCCCAGTTGAGCCTTTGATTCTTCTACCTCTTGAGTTCCATGACAGGTGGAATGAGATGATGCATGTATCTAGCTAGCCATAATCTTCAATATGGAGGGCAGGAAGAAGCTCTAAAAATAAACTTTGATTTAAAATGAGAAGGCAGTAATATTAATAGATGTGCAGTATTATCAAGACTAGGATATACCCACTTTTACTTGTGAAAATTAATTTAAATTAATTAAGCATGTAAATTTTATCAGATCAGAAGGGTAATGAATCATAAGGAAGTTGAACTGAAAACAGTGGGTAAGAGGGAAAATCTTCCAGTATTTTCTTTACAATCATAACACAGAATGGATGGCAAACGAGAAGGTTCAGTTTTGGCTATCGTTGGTTCTATGGAATTCTCTCTACTTACAAATAAGATTATCATTTTCCAATTAAGACTTTAGAAGGAAGCATGGAATGATGGTTTTGATTATTTCTGGACTGATGTACTGTAGATTTAATAGTTGTAAATTAATTGTTTTACCATAGATGAATTTAATTGATTTTGTATTGTGAATCTTTAAATTATCAGTTATAAACTGCAGTGCGTCCTTCAGAGATTTAACAAGACTAGGATAAATAAATGACTATTATAATAAGATATAGAGTAGAGACTGCACAAAGCATTTAGCCAGATATTTACCAATGAAACTCCAGCTGCAGCATAGTAAAAGTTATTTGTCAGAAACAGTCCTTTCTCTGCTGCAGTATAGTAGGATATAAATATATTGTGTGCACAATTATTAGGCAAGTGAGTATTTTGGTCATATCATTTTTATGCATGTTTTCAACTTCCAAGCTGCATAAACTTGAATGCTTAGTAGTTATCGGGTGATGTGTATTTTTGTAATGAGGGAGAGTGTGGCCTGAGAGATCAACACCCTATATCAAGATGTACATAATTACTAGCTTCTTTTCCTCAGCAAAATAGGCCAAAAAGAGATTTAACTGATTTTGAAAAGTCAAAAATTGTAAAAGGTCTTTCAAAGGAATTCAGCACTCTTGCTAAGATATTGGGGCATGATCATAGAACCATCAAACATTTTGTTGTAAATAGTCAATAGGGTCGCAAGAAATATGTTGAGGAAAAGACGCACATTAACTGCCAAAGATTTGACAATAATCAAACGTGAAGCTACCAGGAACCCATTATCCTCCAGAACTGCAACCTACCTGGAGTGCCCAGAAATACAAGGTATTCAGTGCTCAGAGACATGCCCAAGGTAAGGAAGACTGAAACCCGACCACCACTGAACAAGACACGTAACTTGAAACAGCAAGATTGGGCCAAAACATAATTTTCAAAGGTTTCATAGACTAATGAAATGAAATGGGAGTGACTCTTGACTGTTGGATGAGCCCATGGCTAGATCAGTAATAGGCATAGAGCTCCACTTCGACTCAAGTGCCAGCAAGATGGAGGTGGAGTACTGGTATTGGCTGATATTATTAAAGATGAGCTCGTTGGACTTTTTCAAGTTGAAGATGGACTCAAAATCAATATCAAACCTACTGACAGTTTTTAGAAGGCACTTTCTTCAAGCAGTGGTATAGGAGGAAGTCTGCATCTTTCAAGAAGACCATGATTTTTATGCCAGACAATGCTCTATCACATGCATCGAAGTACACCACTGGCTAGCCAGTCTAAAGGCCTTAAAGATGAAAGAATAATGGCACCTGACCTAAACCATATAATATGTGGGCCCTTCTAAAAAGGGAGATTTACAGTGAAGGAAAACAGTACACCCCTCTGAACAGTGTCTGTGAAGCTGTGGTTGCTGCTGCACAAAACGTTGATTGTCAAGGGATCAAGAAACTGACCAGACTCCATGAATGGAAGACATGACTGTTACTGAAAAGAAGTATAGCTATATTGGTCTGGCTATAAAAATCAGAAATGTTTATTTGTAGATTTTGAATTTTTGATTATTATTCTCATTTTAACGGATGCAATAATAATCAAGCGAGATGGCAAATTTTCATTTTTCATTTAGTTGCATAATGATTCTGCACACTAATAGTTGCCCAATAATTGGGCACACAAAAATACTCTCCTAAGAAAGCCAAATATTCACCTTTACTTTGTTAAATATTCAGGTTTGATGTTTATTAACAGTTTGGATTGACCAAGAGCTCTGTAGTTGTTCAATAATCAAATTAATCCTACAAAATACAACTTGTCTAACAATTGTGCACATAGTGTATTTTCAGATCCTGAACTAAGGGTTTAAATAAGTGCTGCTTTCTGCCATTACTCCATCCAATAGGAAGAGAGACATGACCTGCTTTTCCTACATTGGTAATTCTCAACTCATGAACAAAATTTAACTGAAATTTCCATCATTAAGGAAGGAAATCATTGAGTGAATCATGACCAACTTTGCAATCTTTTTTAATGTGATCATTTAAGCAAATCACATTGTTGCTAAGTGAATCTGACTTCCTCTACTGATTTAGTTGTTGGAAGCTGGTCAGTCACAAATGGCAATCACGTAACTCCAGGATAATACAACTACTGTAAAAACATGCAAATTAGTTTTGATTCCATGACTGAGGAGATCCTGTGGTGGTAACAGTTGTAAGGACCAGTCGTACTTCACTTTTTTCAATGCCAATGTAAATTTCAACAATTATTAAACAAATGGCTATTAAGTCAAAGGACTACTTGCACTGATTGGCTAGATTGGAAGTCAAGGATTACTTATACTGGATGGATTGGAAGAAGTCTCAAAAGACCAACGTCTCTCATTTGCACAATATCAATCACAGCACTAGGAACAGCAAAAATGCTTAAAACTGGAAGTAACTAATCATTTTTTGTTATATGCTTGGAACAAACTTCAACAATGTGGATTATTTGTTTGTCCCCTTATTTTGCACATCTCCAATTTGAAGCAATTGCAGATCAATTTTCCAGTCTTATATATATTTACATGTTTTTATAAGATGTCTGCATTAGAATTACAAGCCAAACAATTAATTTCTGTCTAATTTGGTATTTAACAAGCATGAACTTAATCTAAAGAAGGCTGTATTTATTTTTTAGTGATTGACATGAATGCATCAACTTTAAAAATATATAGGAAGAAGCAGTCTTTTATAATAGTGTACTACTAGAAGGAGGAACTCTTGCAAGCATAATGGAAAGTAAATTGAAAGCATAATAGATTCTAATAAACTACAGATTCGTTAACCTTGATCCTGCTCATTTGAAGAAATCCCCAGGGACACATCAGTGACATTCTCAGGGTTCAAGTGAGTAATAGCATCAGAGATTCTGTCCAGAGAAATAAGGGCCACTGCAGCATACAAATGGCCAAGGAATCTAAAACACCAAAAGCAGAGTCAAAAAAATCAGTCTGGTGACAAGGTGCCTCATACAGGCAACTACTGTAACTAATGAAAAATAGAGAATGTGGATTATTCTCTTAATAGAAGATTCACGGCACCTAATCTACACATCAAATTCAGTAGAAAGAGATAATTGCATAAAATGGCAAATGCTCATATATTTAATTTAATTGCTCATATATTGTTCACCCCTCTTTCTTGGTTTCCAGCTATTCCTACAAATCTATTCATGACTAGAATAACTGACCGTTTTAATAAAGATCAGCTGCCAGTCAAGATATTGTTGTGCTAAATACATTGTTGGGTTTCATATTCCAAGCCTGATTAGTATTTCTCACTTCCCTCACTGTAAACTCTACTTTACTCTATTGGTAAAATGAAAGAGCAAGAAAATAAAAATCAGGGTTGTGGTTTAAAGGCCCAAAAGGTGTGAACATTGCATTGTCCTTTATCCACTCTACCCAAACATTTCTTTTTTAAGGATCATCCTACAACTGAACAAGGTAACATAAACAGCATCATGGTAAAGGGGGGGGCTAGCTGAATAAGATATAGATTGGAACTAAAGCCCATGTCACACTGCACCAACGGATGCAAAGAGGATGTAAAACGGAGAAAAACACTTGCCAACCATTGGTTAACATGATGCATCCATTCTGTACTCACTGCGTGCGTGATTCATACATTCTATCCGTCCAGCATCCGTCCACTGAGATTTCATCCGCTCAAAAAGTTTTGAGCTGCACAAAACTTTTTGAGCGGGAGAGAGATATGTGGAGAGCCTGGGTAACTGTTTGAATGTCCTCCTGGGGTGGTGGAAGCTACATGCACACCTGGCACGGGAAGCTGCAACTGAAGAAGTCTGGCCAACGGCTGCGGTCAAGCTGATCGGTATCGGGAGATCTACGTGATGGCCAAGTGCTAGCTTTCGTGGAGGGTGAGATTCCACCACCGAGAGCAGCCCCTCTGTCAATCCCCTCTTCTCTCAGGCGAGCGCACAGACAGCCCTATCCTGCTTCCTGGCGCGAAGGTCAGCTCCTGTGGGTCCAGGCAGCGTATTGCTTGTGGAGGGCCCCACGGACGGAGAACTCCCGATCAGCTGCACACGCATGCGGAGCACGCATGGCAGACCCTGACGTTCAGAATTGGAGCAAGGAGGATGGTTGTGGCGCCGCCAAAGACCAACTCCACCCCCAGCTTCCAACTTCCACAGATAAGCATGGCAGCGAGCCAGACCGGACAGGGGACAGCTAGCCATCACTGTCCTTTGGAAGATAGTGGACACCAGCCAGAGGGAGCAAGCATAGATCTCTCTGTTCTAGTGGTAACGACTTCGAGGATTCCATCTCTAAACAGAAAGCCCTTCCTCACCTTACATAACATGACCCCTCAGGAATGCCCGAAGCCCAGTAACAGGTGATCAAGGAGAGATCCACAGTCTTCTGCATCAACCCTCCAGGCCAGCTACCTGCTCCCACCTCAACCAGGTCTGCTCCTCACCCAGGCGATTGTCACAAGCCCTTCCAAGTGCTTTCCACAGCCCGCACCTACAAGCCTAGGGATACGGACTCAGCAGCACAAGGCAGCCCTTCCCAGTCCAGGACAGGTTCTTCTACTGCCAAATTGCCACGGACTAGCCACTGATCACGCCAGCAGGATGCCCACAGACGCTGCCGACACACGACGCTCACGTCGGCTCAGCTGCAGACCGACTAGCCCACACACTCCTCCTTCCTCCACCCCACAGCCAAGCGCCCCCTCAGACATCTTCATCCGTGTTGGACTGACATCCCATGCCTGGAGGAAGGCCTCTCACATCACGGGACGAGCACGCTCTCTGAAAGGCTTCCTGCACACACCCATGCCGCCCTTATTGTCCTCCGGGCCAGGCCCCCAATTGTGCCTCAAATCAGCACTCCATCCCACTTGGTCTACCTCCACAGCCCCTGGACCCTTCACCTGAGAGAACACATGGGCATGCCTCAGAGAACGAGAAACAGTGTCAGAGACTGGGTGTTGCAGCTGTTGACTTTATTCTTTTCTGGACCTTTTCTTCGGTTATTTTTGCTTTTTTAATAAAGATCTACAGTTTGTTATTACAAAGGTTATCTTTGCTTCACACACTTGGTCCATTCTTTTTACCTGAATAAGTCTTGGTGGAAGACTTTTTAGCAAATGGTTTGAGAGGCCTTTGGCATGCTATGTGGTATGGGTAGCTAAGATACAGTGGATGGAATAGCTGTGGGATGGGTAGGGAATACAGTGGGATGGGCAGGGATGACCGCTGGAATCGGGTTTAATCACTGTGGGATGTAATAGCTGTTGAATGCGTAATAGCTGTGGATAGATGCCTCCAGTGCAACGCTAGTGGGACTGTACTGTCACCCTCCCACGTTGCCACACCTATGGCCTTTTATCCAATAACAATTTAATCATTTATCCACAATTTCAACCATACAAACCACAACCTCCCTTATATTAGATTGCCCGTGTTCATTGTAGGGCCACTCAACATACATGGCACAATCTCATCAGTGTGATGAGACAGGCATGCAGGAAGCATCCATTAAGCATCTTTACCCATCCTGTCTCGCCACTCCACTGTCCAGCTGGGAAGTTGCACGCAGTGTGTTCAGAGGTTGCGCTGCGTTTCTATCCTTTCACGTGGCTCTGTTGGGGCCTGCAAATCCACAGTGCTCATATCAGGGTTTAGTCCTTGCCCCATTCAACCAGGGTCCATGTCCCATTCCCGTTGTTGGCGGTCCACAAAGCCTGTTCTGCCAACACTGGGGTAGCGGGTTTGCACTATGAGATTGTGCAGGATGCCTAGCAGCTTCCAGGAACGATGTCCTCAACGGCTCTCTGGGAGTGCTGCATGTGGTGAGGAATGTACCTGGAAACCTGTTCGCCAGAGATGCAAAAGGGCATTCTCCACCATGTGTCTTGCCCTGGACAGCCTGTAGTTGAAGATCCTCATCTTCAGCGGTGAGACATCTGGAAGTGTAGGGCTTCATTGGGGTTAGTTCTGAGGAGAAGCCGTTCATCCCCCACAAATGAAGTAGCGGCACATTCTGTAGTTCGTTCGTGGCAGGGTCCTGGATCTGGGAAGCCCTGATGAGGTTGCATTCCAGCCCTCCTCTGAGGTCACTGGCGTTTGTAATATTGGGCATCTGGAAGCTGACTTCGTTTCCTGAATCAATCGATGTAACCATGAACTTGTAGTCAGCATTTGGACCATGGCAAAGAGATGAGCTGAAGAAGCTCCTTGTTAGTTGTCGATAATTGGACCCTGAGTCGTGGCTGGAGCTTTGCAGCACGTGCTTGCCATCTATGGCTCAACGGTCTGTTATCGCTGGTTACTTGCAACTTTTTCCAGCCTTCTTCAGCTGGTGTGGGGCACTGGGGAGGCCTCCTCAGGTATCTCTTCGATGATGGCCTGCAACCACTTCCTGACCACAACGCTGATGGTGTTTGTGTGGCACACTCCATGGCGTACTGCACTGTTCCTCTATGTGGGTCCCAGAGGCCAGGTGGCCGCAGAGTCAGATGCAAACCTTCAGCCCAGTATCCAGGCTTGGGGCGAAGTTGGTGGTTTGCCTTGGTCAACTGGGTCTCAGCCGCTCCACAACTTCATCAAACATGGCTTGGTGGCATCCTCATGAAGTGCTGGGAATGCACGAGTGGTCTTCATTACCTCAGCTCCACCAATCAGCTTTGTCATACAGCTCCGTACTAGCCCGCTCTTTCTCGCATCCCATCTTCGGCCCACACACTTCTTCGATGCCCTCCTTTCCTTGCGTAGAACAAGTGAAAGTAGCCTGAAGAGGGCGTTTGGCAACTGGTAGAATGATGGCGGCTAGCAAAAGGAGTTGTGCGACGATCAAGTGGGAGATGACTGGATTGATTTGCATAGAGCAGGCTGAAGACGGTCTGCACATCAGGCTGCTGGACCTGAAAGTGAGATCCAGGTAATTTCCTCCCCCTTTTATAGGAAATATCGGTTTTTCCACTCAGGTTGATCCTGTTCTGCACATCCTGTAGACATCCTCCAGACAATCCTAATATCCGAGAATCATGTCCCATATGAACGTTTTTTGACGTTTTAATGTTTATATGTCGAGCTGCATCCGCTTCATTCTTCTCATGTCTGTCGCTATCTAATTGCTGCGCGGACGTTTCTGCATCTGTTTCACTTCCCTCCCTCTTTCCGTTGTTTCCGCTGGAGCGGATGCGAGTGCGTTGAAGTAGCGCATGGGATTGCGAGCGATACCGCAGCGGGACATGTAACAGATGATGGATGGTAAACGTTTGTTCCCGTATGTCGTGGCGGATTGTAGAACGACACCGGCGGAAAGTTCATGCCGCCAT
>BHFT01077889.1:0-12401 GCA_004320025.1 Laticauda laticaudata
AGAGCGTATGAAACACGTATGCAATGAGTACACAATGGATGCATAGCGTTTTCCAATGGATGGCAAGCTTTTTAAAAAATTTTACATCCTCTTTGCATCCGTAAGTGCAGTGGGACAGGGCCTTAACTGTTTGACTATTTAACAGTTAAGGTCAAATAGTCCCTTTCTCCCTCTGTCTATTTTCTTGTTTGACTTTAGGTGGCACTGTTGCACTGATTTTTTTTTCTCTTTGTTATAGCAATTCCTTGTTATTTAAAATTCTTCAAAGTATTCAAATACAGGAAATTAAAAAATCAGAAAAAAGGAAGGTCCAAATACCTCTTTTTATTTTCCCTTAATTTAATCCAATAAATCCAGTCCAGTTTTAAAGTTACTCTCCATTCATAAATCCTTAATTAATTACTACCTTTATTTGCACCGGTAACCGTTTTTCACTGCTTTCTTCCAGGAAGAGTATTAACCCACCTTCATCTTTATCTTTCGTTCTTCCCTTCGCTCTGTTCCTCCCAGGGGGAATCTTTCTTTAGTGTTTAAAAAAAATCTTTTTCTCACCCAGCTCAATCACACTTCTTTCTATTTCTTCTTTCCATTGGCAGCTGCCCCAGCCTTATAGTGGCTTGCAATGGCTACTTTACATTCCCGCTAGCTGGAAAGGCTATCTCTGGATTAACCAGGGACTTTGTGGTGTCCCTGGGATTGACAGAGCATCCCCTCTTTGCCCCTCCGAGGTGATTTAGATCCAGAATGGAGCACCAGTTGTCAGGATATCAATGGATCACCCGGAAACACAGAGGAAGTCTGTTGTGTCACCACGATGTTGGCTCTGCCCTGAGGGTCCATTTACTGATGAACAGAATCACGTGTGTGTGGTTCTGATGCAGCTGACTACATGGAGTTGAAAGTGGGATTTTTTTCATTCTTGTTCCTGGGTTTTGCACTTGAACTTCCTGTTCCTATGCAAGAACATGTACTCTATTGGCTGTTGCCAGACTCAATTTCTATTGTGGCAATTCCTATTATGGCTGAGGACTAATTCTAACTTTGTTCAGACCTTGCTGCAGGGAATTTCAAAATATCCTACTTTGAATGGATTTCTTCCTGCGGTATTTACTTTGCCCATGTGTAGAGCTATCTATCTGTTTATCTCTTAAGTGCTGGCATCTGTTGTGGCCTATTAAGAAAAGGTGGGGGCTGCTTTCTCCCCCTAAAAACATGTTTCTCCATTTCTCATCTCAGGAAATATAATATTCTGCCTTTTTAATTTCTCAAAATATTTCATTCTTCTAGGAGAGGGGTGGAATTTCAACAGTAATAATCCACTGTCACACCAAAGGAATTGCATCAGAATACGATATGGCAGGGTGAGAACCCACCGTAGTACCCAGAAAGCTAAACAACTAGAGAACAGGTACTTACGTGAATAATTTAAGCAGAATGGGTTCCATGCACCATGTCTGTGCAACATGTGGTGAGAAAACAGGAGGTACAAGGTACAAGGCCAATTACATGGCACACCCTGGCATTGATCAAAAACATTTTGGAAACTGTCAGATCCCAAAAAAGTGATACTGCCATTCAGTGGGGAGAAGGGGGAGTCTTGGAATCGAATCACTAGTATTGTCTGTGACAAATGGTATTTTTATAACTGGTATCCTGGCTCTGGAGTGGCCTGAGATTTCCAACCTCTTGGGAGGTGGATAGCAGGGAAAGCCATGCGGTTTATTTCATGCTAATAGTCAGTGGAAGCGGGGGCATGGGAATGTATGCTTATCTGTTTTTTCAGAGTGATCGGGAAATAATATCTTCACACCTGGGAGTGGCTGAATTAACATTCTGGCTAAAAGGAGGGGTCTCTGCTGCTGTAGTTATACTGGTCTTGCCTAAGGGTAGACAGACATTGCTTTGAATTGGGTGCTGTCACTTCTGCTTAATAAAATGTTCCTTCTAAAATCCTTCATTTTCAGAGTCTTCACTTTCTTAAGTAAGAAGAAGAGGCTGTTATTACAGAAAGCAAGGTCTCCAAAACAGTCAACCTGAAGAAGCAATTTTTGCTCGACCGAGGGGACCCCGCAAATCACGTCCAAACAAAATGGTGAGCAGGGATAAGGTGAATGCTGGGGGGGAGACATCCACCACCACCCAGCCAGATGCCTGCTTCCCATACCCTATCAGAGAGAATAAGGTGACTTTGAAGGAATCCAAAAAGCCCTGCGGTTGATTGGCATTGGGAAAATAAACAGCTGGGATGGGAGAACCAGAGAAGTCACAGGCACGATTTCCAGACCCAAGGATCCCGAATGCAAGTTGTTAGCCTAGCCTTGGAGAGAGCTGCTGCCAGATGGATGGTAACCCTGTATAATGCTGATGCACCAAAACTGCAGAACTTTGACCATTTCATGATGGCCATGCGATGGCGATTTGAAGACCCCTAGCAGATTGCAAAGTACATGACCACCTTAAATCCGTGAATCAGGAATGACGGCCAGTGGCAGAGTATACTGAAGAATTCTGAGACTTCACGTGTTGTGTGATCTGGCCAGAGGATATTCTGGTAAGCTGTTTCAAGGATGGGCTGAATGATGATCTCTACAATACCTGCATGGCCAGAGGGGCACTGAACCAACTACATGTGTGGTATCTCACCACTGAAGAAGCTGAGATCAATATGGCCAGAAATCACTACCGAGCAGGACGAGTGTGGAAGAAATCCCCACCCCAATGGAAGCAAGAGCCTTTCAAGCCACAAACCACTTTCCCCCCGAAACTCTCAGCCTGATTCAACTGTGAGAAGGAGGGGCACTGAGCTGCAGAATGTCATTCTCAAATACCTGCCCAGAAATCAGAACTCCCATCGGGAGAAAAACCTGGTAAACTGGCCAACATGGGAGAAAGATTGTCCTGAGGAGCAGGTAGAGGGTCCATCCCCTCCCCTTTTTGGGGAGGAATTTTTTGCACCTCAGCAGGAGGAACCAAGCTCTTTCGGGAGTGATCCAGAGGACGAACCACTGGTCAGCAAACCAATTGAATTGTTTACCCTCCCCTTAGGATTGTTCATCTCCAATTAGGACAGGGTGATAAAAATCCCTGCTTTATTGGACTCAGGGTGCTCCTGCTGTTTAATTAGTCCAACCCTAGTAGGAAAATTGAGAATTGATATAAAAAAGATGAAAAACCCCATCACTTTTTGCCAACTAGATGGGTCAGTAGCAGAGAGGGAGCCGGCTTCTTTCACCACTGAGCCTCTAAAAATAGACATAGGGAACCAAAAAGAAAGGCTTATATTCATAGTGGCACCTCGCATGGAATGGGCATTAGTACTGGGCCTTGCATGGCTGAAAAAATGGAACCCCAAAATTAATGGGAAGCAAGGCACCATAAAATTTCAAATGCATGTGACTTTTGTCAAAAATCCAAATGAAGAAACTGAAGGGGTGGAGTACTGAGAGACAGCAATGCCTGGTTACACCTTACCGACTCAGGGCATACCCAAATAATACAAAGACTTGGCAGAAGTCTTTTAGCAAAAAAGCCTCTGACAAGCTCCACCACCACTCCACTGACTGTGTGATAGAAATCCTACCTGGCATCAAACTCCCTAAATCCAAGATGTATGCCATGTCCCTGAGGGAATTGGAAGAACTAAGAGCATAACAAGGGGTTTCATTGAGCCAGCCCAACCAAAAATCGCTGCCCCAGTGTTATTTAGAGGGGGAAAAAATGGATCAAAATATCTTTGTATTGATTTTAGGAACTTAAACACAATCAGTGCAGAGAACATGTACCCTTTCCTCATTATGAAAGATATGCTAGCATACCTCACAAAAGGGAAAAAAATTTCAAAACTAGACTTAAGGGAAGCTTAAATTAAATTAAATAATTCTGATTACCAAATCAGAATTAAGGAGTAGGACGAGTGGAAAATGGCATTTAACCCCCCTTGGGTGCTACCAATTCAAAGCGTTCCCATTTGGACTACAAAGGCCCCTGCACTGTTTAAGCAATTAATAAGTGAACTGCTCCACGATCATTTGTATAAGAGAGTCCTGGTCTACTTGAATGACATTTTAATATGCATGGAGATGAAAACGGAACATGTAAAATTAGTCCGGGCTGTTTTAAACAAACTCCACTCTGCCAAACTTTACTCACCAAATGTGAATTCCACCAAGAAAAAATTGGTTACTTGGAGTACCATATTTCACACCAGGGCTTGGAAATGGACTCTCAAAAAGTGCAGGCTGTATTTGATTGGGAAACACCCTGTATGCATAAACAATTACAAAGCTACCTGGGGTTCGCTAATTTTTAACCAGCAGTTTATTCACGCTTTCACTCAGATTGCCCTCCCCATTACCAACCTCCTAAAAATGGAGAGGGACGGCAACACAAAACTGAAACAGCCTTTGAACTAGACAATGGAATGCCAATTTGCATTTGAAAAACTTTAATGGCTGTTCTGAGCAGAACCAATTATAAAGCACCCAGATTCAGAGAAACAATTCATCATACAAGCAGATGCCAGCGATGTGGCTGTAGGGGCGGTCCTGCTTCAAAAGAATGAGTAGGACCAACTACAACCATGTGCTTACACATTCAAAAAGTTGAATGAGATTGAGCAGATGTGGGCCATTTGGGAGAAAGAAGCTTAGTTCAGTAAAATCCCTTTCGAAGTCTGGACTGATCACAAAAATCTAGAAGCCCTCAGGACTCCAAGGAAGCTCTCCCCCAAAACAAGTACAATGGGCTCAGTACTTTAAATGATTCGATTTTATGATTCAAATATTTCCTGGGGGGGGATTTTTGGGGGCAGATGCTCTATCCAGAAAACAATACAATAGTATGAATCCAAACATAATCAAGCCCATAGTAAAAAACAATCAACTAGCTGCTAAATAATTACTAGATCCCAGGCAAATCAGGAAACATTGACAAACAGCGACACCACTCAAACTTTCAAACAAGCATTGGCCACTGATGAATGGTTTTTAAGCCACAAATCCAACAGATGAAAGATTTTATTTGAGTGGGAGGGAAGTTGTATGCCCCAGCCAGCCAAAGATTGTGATTAATGGCAAGGTGCCATGACTCCAAATTAGCTGGATACTTTGGATTTGTGAAAACCTTGCACCAAATCAAAAGACAATTTTGGTGGCCATCACTAAAAAAAAGGACATAGAAAGCTATCTGTCCCATTTGTGCAGCTGCAAAAAGACATCAGGAGAAAATCCCAGGACTCTTGCAGAAGGTAGTGGAACCTTCACCACCCTGGAGAGAGATTTCTATGGATTTTATTGTAGAACTGCCAGAAAGTGGGGGGAATACTGTTATTTGGATCATGACAGACTTGTTTTCAAAACAGGCACACTTTATACCTTGCCAAAAGATCCCAATTGCCAAGAGCCTAGCCAAGTTATTCCTAATACACATTTATCATCTTCATGGAACTCCAGAAATGATTATTATTGGACAGAAGGGTTCAATTTTCCATTAAACTGCTGTGAGAGTCTAATATGGGTGTTCCTCATGTCTCCTCATCACATTATTGAGCTTGCCAAATCTTTGACCTTGCCACCATTGCTATGGGTACCCCAGCTTACTGCCCAATCCGCTTACAAAGACAGTCATGTTCTGAGTAGGTTCTCTCAGACAGAAAGCTTAAAAATTTGGCAAAAATTCAAAATTAAAGCAAATAGAAGAGTAATCAGCTCGGAACAAATGGCACAAAGATGCCACACAGGGGCTGGGAGGGACCTTCACACACACACACAGGGTGCTTCCAGGGCCAGAGATCATTTCCTGGTGCTGTGGGCCCCTGTGGATTAACTCTTCAACTGTAAGTCATTGAAGGAGCAAGTGGAGCAGCAATAGGGGTTACATTCTCTAACTGGCTAATTCCCCTCTTTTAGCTGCACGAGGCTCCCGCTGCACAGCTGATTGACTGTACTGTGGAATGGGAGATCTACCCCTGCTTGAAAGACCTCAAGGCTTTCTAGTCTGTATGGCCTAGAATCAATGACTGCTTAAACAGTAACTCCCAATCGGAGGAATGGAAGGGAAAGCAGGTAAAGCCTTTGCAAGGCACAGCAGAAGATTCAAAAAGCATTCCACAGTACAAGAGGCTGCAGGTAGAATTAAAGCCAAAGCTGTGGCCACAAAGAAAAAATCCAAGGCTGAGGAACAAATGGAGAAGACATGACACCCTGGAACAAGAGATTGCTAAAGCCCATGTCACACTGCACCAGTGGATGGAAAGAGGATGTAAAACGGAGAAAAACACTTGCCATCCATTGGTTAACGCGATTCATCCATTCTGTACTCACTGCGTCCATTTTTCTTCCTCTCTATCCATCCAGCATCCGTCGACTGAGGTTCCATCCGCTCAAAAAAGAGAGAGATCAAGTGTTTAACCAGCGGAACGATGCTGTTGAAAAAAGATGCCAACTGTAGAAGGCAATGGACCGCCCAGCCAAAGCCTGGTTGAACACTTTGCATGGGGAGGGATATTTTTCCGAGCATGTTGCCTCTCCTTTTTCAGACACATCTTCTGGTTCAATGGGGGTGCTGAGTGAAGATGCGGAACTGAACCACTGGTGGATTCACGAGGAAAGTGCAGAAGCCTTGGCCAAATCTGGACCCACATTTGTAAGAAAGCGTAGAACGAGAGGATGGGTTAAGGCCAATGCCTGGAGAAGCACATTGGTGTTAAGTAACTAATCCAGGAAAACATTCTTAGGTGATGGTAATACCATATAACCTGAGATGAGTGGGCTGGGAGAAGAGAATGAGTGTCCCCTGGGGCTGTCCTTGAAGCTTTGGCTCTAATGAGACTCACCTGGAGCCAACTGGGCTGTATTCTTGGACTTGTGTAACAAGGATTTGAATAAGGAATGGTCAAACAAACCTGAAGAATACAGGTGTAATCAGTGAGACGCTCTTCATCATCTGAGATCTAGGACCCTCAATTCCCTTCGCTCTCAACCTCGCTGGTTCAGGGAATGGCTGTGTTCTGAACTTTCCCCGAGATCAGCCCCTGAACCCTCCCCCCAATATCACTATGGGTTATGGGTAGAGGTATGTCGGTTATGCTGGAATGTACGGGTCTAGTACTGGTGGAAGGAGTCTCTAGTGAAATCTAATCTGGGTTGATCCTCCACAAAACCCAAGGGACAATCACAAGGACCTAGCAGCTGGTGATTCAGTATACAAATATCCATTGTCTGATGCTGAAGATACACCTCCCTCATAAGTCGATATGTCAGTACATGAATGATCCCCTGGAGCAAAGGTGCCTGCAGCAGAGGGGATATATATATATATGAGCCCTAGGTAAGTCCAGCTAAAGTGTTGACTAAAAGGCTTGGCTTATGGGTGGATAAAACTAGAGGAAACTGCAGAAAGTAGGAGGCCAAATCCACAAGGCCTGTTGCATTGGAGTGCCTTTCCTGCTTAAATCTTGAGAACGGCAAGGATTGAGCCTCAAAGCTCCCTCTGGTGACACAAGAACTGTGGGATTTGAACATTAACTGTTATCCAAATCTGCCCTAGCAACAGTTGATAGGTATATCGCCGTCCCTTGCTCCAGGACTTAAGGCCCTGTCACAACTGGCCGAGCGGATGCAAAAACGTTTGTAAAAAGGACAACAGCAGACGAAAAAACTGTTCCATCCGTTGTTATCCGCTCTCAAAGGGTAAAAATTTGCATAACCAAGCGACCAACACGGAAAGGAATGGACGGGGGGAGGAATGTAGGGCGGAAATGAAAGCGGATGACTCCACGAAGCCTAGCGGAATGAAAGTGGACATTGGGAGTGGATGGCACATCCGCAAGGCTTACCGGGGGAGCACGAAGCAAAGCGGACAAGGAACGGATACGAGTGAATCAGAGCGTATGCCAAGCGGATGAAAGCGGAAATGCAGAGCATATGCCGAGCGGATGAAGCGATGCAGAGCGGAAAAGCCTAGCCGGATGGCGAGCAGAAGCCTAGCAGAGTGCCTAGCGGATGCCAGCGTTCACTGCGCATGCGGGAGGATGCATTGCGTCAGCCCCGCGGATATAAAGGGAACAGCTCCCAAGCGGTCAACATTCAGAGGAAAGACCTGCTTCAGACACAGCTGCCACCAGCCAGCCAGCAACTACCCACAACCATGGGCAAGAAGGAGAAAAGCCTCAGCCATCTGCTGCCAGCCCTGGGCAAGAAGGGACAGGCCACCTCCACCCCTGGCCTTCACTCTGCTTCTGCTGGGGCTCTGCAGCCTGGGGCTCGCTCTTCTGGGGCTGGGGCTTCTTGCTGATGCTGCTTCTGGAGGAGCTGCTGAGCTGCTTCTGGCGGTGGTGCTTTGCTGGTGCTTACGAACTGCGGCAACTGTTCCTGGTGCTGGTGCTTCTGCTGGTGCTGTCACTCTGCTGCACTGCTTCTGGTGGTGGTGCTTCTGCCTGGTGCTTACTCTGTCTGGCACTGCTCCTGGTGCATGGTGCTTTATTCTGTGCTTACTCTCTTGGCACTGAGCTCCTGGTTGCTGGGGCCATCTGCTGGGCTTACTCTCGCGCTGGCGCTGTCCTGGTTCTGGGCTCTTCTGCACTGGGGCTTACTCTCCTCGGCGACTGCTCCTCGGCCTGCTGGTCCTGCTGGTTGGCCCTGGTAGCTGCTGGTGCTTTACCTGGTCCTGCTGGTCCTGCGTGCTGCTGCACTGCTGGCGCTGGGCTTTGGGGTTTGGGGGCCCCCCTTTTACTTCTGCTGCTGCTGATCCTGGTCCTGCTGGTCCCTGTTTTGCTCCTATGTTGCTGCGTGGTCCTGCTTTTGCTCCTACTGTTGCTGCTGCTTGCTGGCTGGTGGTGGGTGTGGAGGAGCAGCCCCCTACAAACCTGGAAGCCCCTCTGATTGAGGCCCATATGGTCCTGCCAAAGGGAGGAAGAGGCACACACAGAATGGGAGAGGAGGGCAATGCAACATAGAAGAGGGAACAATGAGGATGAAGGTGCTGAGTGGCCCTGAGAGAGAATGAGTATCTATGGTGGAAGGGACACAGGCTCTATAGGACACCCAAGAAAGCAGGCTGCTTGGAGAGAGAAGGCGGAGAGCCTGGGCTACACTTCGGAGGGTGCTCCTCGGCTGGTTGGAAGAACATGAACACCTGGTACGAGGAAGCTGCACCTCAGAAATCTGGCCAGGCCATCGGTCAAGCTGACGATAGAGAAGACTAGCGTGAGGCCAAGTGCAGCTTCCTGGAGGGTGAGATCCGCCACCGAGGAGCAGCCCCTCTCACAACGCCTCTCTCTCAGCGCAGCCCCTGTGAGAGCGAGTCGAGAAGTCAGCTCCTGTCTCCATGAAGGCAGGTATCTGTGGAGCGGTGCCACGACGGAGACCCCCAAACAGCTGTACTAAACCCGTGGCGGAGCGCGTGGAGGACCCCCTGATGCAGTGGGAGAAAGGAGAAGGCACTTCCACCACAGCCCAACCCGCATCCACCCCCAAGCTCCACCTCCACAGAAAGGCAGAGAGGCCAAACCGGAGGGACAGAGCACACACGTCTGCTGGAGATAAGAGACACATCAGGAGAGTGTAGAATCTCCTCATCCTCCAACCGCAAGTCCCTTCCTCACCTATGGTGAACCAGACCCTCATGGACATGGCGAACCACCAGTAACAGGTGGGTGAAGGACGAGGATCAATGATGTCTGCTTCCACAACCCTCCAGACCAAGATGAACCTGCTCGCCACCACATACCAGGTCTGCTCCTCATCACCCCAGGTGATGTCACTCCCCTTCCAAGGCCTTTCCACAGGCCCCTCTCCTACCAAGGCTACGGCTACCAGAGGCCAGAAGCCACAGGCAGCAGCCCTTCACCAGTCCAGGCACATGGTACTGGACCACTGGTGCCACCCCGATGCACCCACACCACCGATGGCCACCCACACCATCGTGCCACCGAGCCGCCAGTCCACCCAGACTGCAGACCAGACAGCCCCACTACACTGCCCTTCTACCACCCCACGCCAAGCCCAGCCTCAGTAACATCTGTCATGGTACTTGGGGCTACATCCCATGTCGATGGAGGAAGCGGGCTTTCAACATCACGGGGCTGCAGCCAGCTGTCTTGAGTAGCTTCCTCAACACACCGTCCCCGTATGCCCTCTCGGGGCCAGGCCACGCCCCAGTGGCTTCAGACAAGCACTCCAGCAGCAGCCACTCCACAGCAACTGGGACCCTTAACCTCTGAGACTGGGCACCTCCAGTGACCAAGAAGAGTTGCCAGAGACCTGGCTGGCTCCCTGTTGACTTTTATTTTGCTTTTGGACACTTGACTTGGGTCATTTTTCTTTTACAGCTTGTTTATTAATAAAGATGTATCTTTGCTTCACACACTTGCTTATTTATTTTAGTCAATAAAAGTCTTGGTGGAAACTTTAAGAAATGGGTTTTTAAGTTCTTTTGCATGGCTTGGGATGGGTAGTTAAGAATACCAGTGGGATGGGCAGGATACTTTGGGATGGTAAGGGTTAGCAAGTGGATGGCGCAGGGATACCTGTGGATGGGTAATATACTGTGGGGATGGCAGGATATTCTGTGGAGGGTATAAGCTGTGGTTATGGGCAGCGGATACCTTTGGGATGGGGTAATAGCTGTGGATAGATAAACCTCCAGTGCAAGCATAGTGGGACTGTATGGTCCACCCTGCTCAGTTTTCCACACCCACAGTGTCCTATTCAGGTTTCCCCTGCCTCCATTCACCAGGCTCTATGTCCCCATTGCCTTTGTTGAGGTCCAACGAGGCCTGTTCTTCAACACTGGGTAGCGGTGTGCATGAGATATGTGCAGGGTGCAGCAAGCTCCACGTTCCTCCTCATCGTCTCTGGGTGATGCTGGCATTGGTGGTGAGAAGTACCTGGAACCTGTTGGCCCTAGGATGCCAAAGAGCTTCTCCAACCCGCCTTGCCCTGGAGCGCCTGTAGTTAAGATCCTCTCTTCATGGGTGAGGCATTCTGCGAGGCTGTAGGGCTTCATGAGGTAGGTTCTGAGGGAGAAATGTCATCCCCCACGATGAAGTAGGGCACATCTTTGCCGTGTCGTGTTGGGCAGGGTTCTGGATCTGGAAGCCATGATGATGTTGCATTCCAGCCCCTCCTTGAAGGGTCCTGGCCCGGTTGTATATCTGGGCACTGAAGCTGACCCGTTGCCTGAGACGATGCATATGAACTTGTAGTCAGCATCGACCATGGCGAAGAAATGATGCTGGAGAAGCCCTTGTAGTTGAAATATAAGTGGAACCCGACTTGGCTGGACTTTGCAAGGCCCACGTGCTTGCCATCTATGGCTCCAACGGTGTGGGGAAGTTCCACCCTAACCACTGCTCTGCGAAACTGTTCTGTCCAGCCTTCCTCAGTGGAGGGGCACTGGAAGGAGCTCTCCGGTAGTTCTCGATGATGGCTGCACCAACCTTCTCTGACCACAATGCTGATGGTGTTGTGTGGCACCCTCGCAGCCGTACTGCATTAGCTCCTGTACTGTCCGGGGAGGCCAGAGTGCGCAGAAGTCGATTGCCACCTTTGAGTCCAGGGTCAGGCTGGCGCCGGAGGGGTGTTGGTGCTCTGCTTGGTCAACCTGGGTCTCAGACCTCTCCACAACTTCATCAAACATGGCCCGGAAGCATCCTCATGAAGTTCTGGTAATGCACGAGTGTCTTCATTCCTAGCTCCACCTTCAGCTTGTTGTACAGTCTGAACTCTGCTCTTCTCACCGAATTCCATCTTTGACCCAGACGCTTCTTTGGCCGCCTCCCTTTCGTCCTGTAGAACAGGTGAAAGAGCCTGTAGATGGCTTCGCACTGTTGCAGAACGAGTGGTGGCTACCAAGAAGAGGGTGTTTACGATCCATGGTGGACATCAAATGGATGCTGTGGAAGAGCAAGAGCCAGATGAAGGCTGCCAGAGGTTGCACTGCAGGGCTTGCTGGACTGAAAGTGCAGATCCAGGTTTGGAGTTGCTTCCCCCTTTTTATAGGAAATATGGTTTTCCATATGTGGTCCTTTTGCATCCTGCTAGGCATTCCTCTAGACATCCTTAATATCGAGATAGGTCCCTCTGCGAACGTTTTTGTCCATTTAAATTGCTTTGTATGCCGAGCTGCATCCGCTTTCAATGCCTTTCCTCCGCCGTGACTAACAACTGCGCGTTGTTCCACATCCGTTTCGCTTCCTCTCCCTGCTCGCCGCTTTCCACTGGAGCGGATGTTGAGTTGTGCGGGTAATGCGCAAGTGGATGCCTAGCGGATGTAGCGGACGTGTAAACGGCATGACGACAGGATGCAGAATGGATGTTCAACCGTATGCGTTGCGGATGCAGAAACGGAGCATTGGATAACATTTTCCACTCAAAAAGTTTGTGAACAGCAGCTTCAAAATT
>BHFT01077893.1:0-10755 GCA_004320025.1 Laticauda laticaudata
TTTCAAGAGTTTCTTTTATTGGGACTTGAGTGAATAGTGAAACCACGTCGAAACTTACAAACAGATCTTCTTGTTCCACCTATAGATTCCACAATAGATCTTCGATCATTTCTAAGAAGTGGTATGAGTTTTGTATATATATATGTACACGCACACAAACTATCTGGGGACAGATATATTTAAAGGAAAGTCTCCAGAAGAATGTGTGGTTTAGAGGGAGGAGTTAGATTAAAAATTAATGAGGAACATGACTCAAAAGTATGTACAGCTGCAGTATCATCTGTGTTTTATCCACTGGGCTTAGTAAATGAAGAAAATTATTGGATAACATCTGTATTTGCTGTAAAAATCATTTCTCTGAAGGGAGTGAGACAAACAGATATCAATCAGATTCATTTTTATAGTATTCCTGTTTCGTTTCAATAAATGAAGCCTGGACTACGAAGCTGCAAAACATTCAAGAAGGCATTAACAAACCAACCCATATTACTTCATGAAGTCCATGTGGATGTGTACATACATAGGCACCAGGAGTAAATCATTATTTATAAATTGGAAACAAGTCAGGAAGATTAGAGATGGAATACATACATAGAAATGCTTTGATTCAGTTTTGATAGTCTAAAGTCCTTCTTCCCTAAAAAAAAAATCTTGGATTCATATTCAAAGGTTTGTTCATATTTAAATGCAAGAGCAAATTTTCTGGCTTAAATATGAAATCAAGAACAAATTTTCCACAGGATTCCAACGATGGCCTATACATTAGAAAAGTAGTGTTTATATCATTATGTCACACAGATGTAGTCCCAGTAGTTTCTTTGCTCTTTTTCACATCAGCATGGACTGAGCTGTCTTTTAGCTTTTTCAACATATCTGACAAACGTACTGTATGTTTTAGAGAAAACCGTCTTCCTCCTGCTTAGTGACTTTCAAAGCAATGTGTTAAAACTATTCTTCAAATTACTTTCTCTAAGGGGTAGGCTTCATGTAACACTTTCCATAATTTAGAAATACATTTAACACTTGCATTTTAAAATCCTTTACACTAAACCCCAAATGTATCTCAATAAAGCCTCAATGACTTCAGTGAAGCAACATTTGCAAGATATATTCATAGAATTCACTGGCCTCACTGGAACTCCAACTTCTACAATGTCTTCAATGCACATAGTCCACAATTTACAACAGTTCATTTAGTGGTTGTTCAAAGTTGCAAGTTCACTGAAAATGTGACTTATGACTGATTTTCACACTTATGACCACTACGTCATCCCCATGGTCACCTGATCAAAACTTGGGCAACTGGTTCATATTTATGACAGTTGCAGTGTCCTGGGGTCGCCTTTGGCGGTCTTTTGACAGGCAAAGTCAATGGGAAAAACACTTAGCAGCCTTGTTATTAATTTAGCAGCAGCAGTGATTCACTTCACCACTGTGGCAAGAAAGGTTATAAAATGGGGGCAAAATTAACTTCACAATGCTTTCACCTAGCAACAGAAATTTTGGGCTCAATTGTGGTCTACCTGTATTAGAGCAGGCTGGCTTTCCTTAGGCAAAATACATGTGGACTGCCAAATCCAAATAACCATAAATGGCGGCAGAGTGATTTTACTGCCAACTCATAGTCACTTGGATTTTTGCAGCCCAGCTATTTTTTTCCATTGCCTCTCTTCCTTCATGGCAGATGGAGAGGGAGAAAGTGAGCACAGGTTTTTGCTGAAGAAGCATCCAGAGTCTCAGAGGGGTTCAATTCCAGCAATGACTTACTTGACACAGTCTCAGGAGAAGAAATAGTCATAGTGGTATCAGTAGCTCTTAACTTCCCTCTTTCTGCCTTCTATGACCTATCACCAAGATGGTGAACCTATGCCATGCATGCTGAAAGTGGCATGCAAAGCCATCTCTCCAGGCATGCCAGCCATCGCCCGTTGCTCTTCTGGGTTTTGGCACATGCGTGCGTGCCGGCCAGCTAGTCTTTCTGCATGTAGTAGCACTGGAAACTGGAAGAGCAGCTTCCTGGAGTATATGTGCACGCCAGCCAGCTGGTCTTTGTGCATGCATGCATGCGTGTTAGAAACTGGAATCCCAGGCAGCAGTGCACATGCATGTGCTGAGAAGCTAAGCTTCCTGTTTTCTGCGTTCCTTTGCATATGCATCAGGGAGCTGCTCTTCTGGTTATCAGCATGCGCATGTATGCTTCCATTTCAGCACTCAGTGCTGAAAAGGTTAGCCACCACTGGCCTATCATGTCTGCACCATAGAATTCAACATGGCAACTGAATGGACTTTTCAATGCCATCAAAAGCTCACCTGTGTTTTTGGAGCCCTTATACTGTATGGTAGCTTTGTCCCATGAAGAATAGCTGAATTAGGGTGAATGCATGTTGGCAAGTAGATAGCAAGGGAAATCTGATCAGCCCTCCTACCCACATTTTTGGGACTCCAAGGTAGCTGCCTTCCTCCCACTTCCACTACAGAGTCTATTGAGTCACTCTTCAAACAAAATTAAGAACAACATACCTTTGTACCAGTGATATAAATTAAGCCACCTTGAAGAAAGACATGAAGTAGAATAAGTTAAGCAATACGGTACCACAACAGACCCTTTCATGCTGGTCTATGACCATTAAAAAGTATGTGATTTAAGTGACCCTTTTGTATGTGTTTGTGTTTATAGATGTGTATTTGTGTATCTCTGTGTATCTGTGTATTGTGGAGAGAAAATTATAGGGTAGGGTTTACCATATCCAGAAGACTACTAGATAGCAGTTCCCTCTCAAAGCAGAAAATATGTTGCAGTCATCTAGTGATCATCTGTACTTTTGCAGATCTGCTAACCCCAGACATGCATAATGCATTACATCATTTTTTAGTGCTGGTTTATAATCTCATTTTAGGTTCTTTTGGGAAAAAAAAATTCCATGGTGTTAGTCCCTCTGTCACCATCATGTCAGATAGTCGTGCAATGGTTGGACTGTTATGTTACCATATGAGAAGTTTATTTAAATGCCTTAAAAAAAAAACCCATTCTCCAGGTGGATGAAAACTTCAAATCCAAGGCAACTGAGACTGGAGTTTCCCATTCTGGTTTATATCTAGGATTTAGTTTGAGGTCTTTTCCATTTTTAATAATAGTAGAAATTATATTGGAAGCAAGAAGCAACCGATGTATTCATCAGAACTACAGAGACTCATAAAACTTTGCAATCATAATCCATTTCTAAATTACATGAGCTAATTTTGAGAACTACAGAATATGTTTATAAACCTGTCTGGTGATTATGACATATTAAGGGTAAAGCCTGGCAGACTGCCAACCTTTATGTAGATCTACAGTCTGTACATGCAATTATGAAAGGCCAATGTTAACTAGTATGATGCTTTGTCAGCTATATGGTGCTCAAATGGATGTCATCAAAATTATTTCAAGTTGCGATATAGATTCTGAGCTATTAGAGCAGGGGTGTCAAACTCCCGGACATGGGAGAAAAGTGAAGGGAGAAAAGTCCCGATATGTCACGTGATGCCACCATGATAACTGTGATTTTGACACTCTTATTGCAGAGGATGGAATTGAGATAGGGAATTTTACCAAGGACAGTTCCTTTCCTGTGAGTATTTTTAAACATTTAGCCAACAGGGCCATCTTTACAGGTTCCAACTTGGGTATTTTCTAATGATAAATCAGATGCTATTCTCTTACATCCATAGCTGTTATAAAGCTGTTGTCTGAATGGTCCAACATCCAAGAACAAGTAGGGCAGAGAAAAGGCAGAAGCAGACAAGATAAGCCAGATTACTAATGAGGAGAAAGCCTCACCCTTCTTGATGGGGTGCAACAGAAGCTGGCTATTTAGCACAGCAGACAGATTGAGGCCAGGAGTGGGGTTCAAAAATTTTAGCAAAGGATTCTTTGCCCAGTTGCTGGGTGGGCGTGGCTATGGTGGGCATGGCTATGGTGGGCATAGACTAGTTATGCACCATGGCAGGGTGGCATTTTTGCCCTTCCCAGGCTCTGAAGGCTTTCTTCGAGCCTTCAGAAGGGTGCAAACTGCCTCCCTGATGTCCAGAGGTTCTCTGGAAGCCAGAAATGGGCCAATTTTCAGCCTTCCCAAATATCCAGGAGGCCCATTTTTCACCCTGCCCGAGCCTCCGCATACACCTTGCACTTACCTGCATTCAAAACAGGTTGCGTGGGGACTCCTGGAAGGGATAGGGTGGGTGGGACCAGCCAGGAGTGGGATTTGGGGGTTCTCTGAACTCCTGTGAACCCCAAGCAGCCCACCCCTGATGAAGGCAATGCTGGCAACAACATCATCATTTCCTATCTGTGTGTTTTCTGCTCATTGTGATTCTTGCCTCATTTTGGAATGACACCATGCCTTGACTTGGATTACGCCTTGTGAACTTTGGACTTTTCTTGCCTTGTGAACTCTCTTGTATTGTGGATTTAATTTTGCCTGATGGGTTTATTTCGATTGGAAAACTTTCAAATGCCATATACTCCTTGGTCATTGCTCTGTGGTCTAACATTGTCTGCCTGTGGCTGGACTTAATTGGGATAGCTTTGGGTTTTTGGTGAAGGGAGTTGCTGTGGAATATTAACAAACCCACTAAACCACAGCTATGTGTATGTATGTGTGTGAGTGGGACAGCACAGCCATGTATCTCTTGTACCGTACCTGTGTTATTAAAGCCAACTTTAGAAATTCCAACCGCTAAGGCTTGGCAATCAAATTGGAATGGTGCTCAGTCTGGATTAAAGTCAATGTAGTCAATGATTTATTCTTCCCCTGCTTCTTATCCTTCCTATCTCTGCATGGAAGTCAACAAATTATTAAATGGCCATGATATGAATAGGTCTCCCTGTACTTGGCTTTTCTGTTTAGGGACTGGCTTGCCTCTCTAGTCCCCTAGGTTTCCTTTCCCTCATGGATGTACTCCCTTCTCCATTTCCTGTATTGTCCACTTTTAACTTAATGCAATCCTCTTAATTCTCCTTTTGTTTCTTTTGTTTTTATATTGCACCAATGCTGCTCCAGCAAACTAATCCATCATTTCTTTGATTACAATATTTGCTGGAGTGTTCCCTCTTTTCAAGCCTCCCACAACAAGCAACTTTTTGTTTAGGAGCTTGAGGCAATGTTCCTATCTAGGATTTTTCTTAATAAGTCACAGAACCAAGGAAAAATATTGCATAGAGAGGGGATAGGGAGGAGAGAGGAAGAGAGCAAGTTTTACATAATGTGGGGAGAAATGAAAGGTGTTGTCAAAAGAAGTGACTATAGAGGAACCTTTACAGGTATTGAAAAATCACTGATCATTAGTTCTTCCTTTCTCAGCTATGGAAGGAAGGAAGGAAGCAAGCAAGCAAGGAAGCAAGGAAGGGGGAAGAGGAGATCAGAGCAGTTTGACTGTCCAGGAGGAAATGTCTGCAATGATCAATTACCAACCAAGGGAAGAAGGCATGACAAATCATGCAGCCAATCAGAGCTATGGTTGTTAACTAAATTGGAGCTGGGCATTTGAGACAATCCACTCTGAAGGGTTTAAGGAGGCTTGGTGAGAAAATATTATTTTTAAATCAGTGGAAGGAGTGGAAGGAGTATGTATTATGTTGCTATGGTTGTATGTCTGAGCACAAATTGTAAGCACAAAGACATAAATGGTACTTGAGAGCCAGTGGACTGCAACATAATTCTGCCATTGATCAACTACAGGTAGCCTTTGTTTACCAACTGCCTCCTTTGGTGATTGTTCACAGTTATGCTGATAATGAAAATGTAACTTTATGGCCAATTCTCACATTTATGCCCTTTATGGGTGGTGGTGGGATTCAAAATTTTTTACTACCAGTTCGTTCTGAGGGCATGGCGTAGTTTGGTGGGCGTGGCTTGGTGGGCATGGCAGGGGAAGGATAATGTAAAATCTCCATTCCCACCTCACTCCAAGAGAAGGACATTGCCCCCCCCACACCTCACTTTGCTTCCCGCCCCAGAGCTTCGGGTTATGGTCTCAGCCCCTGTACACTCAGGCGCTCTCCTTCTGCTCCAGCCCCCGGAACGTCCCATGTGGACCTTTTCCCCTTCTTTAAGTTTTCTTTATTCTCATTCCCTCCATCAGTTCCCTAAGATTACAGACCAGGCAGCTTCCTCCCCGCTGGGGGGGGGGGGGGNNNNGGGGGGGGGGGGGGAGAAATTAAGTCACCCGCGAAAAACCAGCCTTGCCATTTTTTGGGGGGTCGAAAGAAAATAAGGCCTGGCCTTATTTTCTGAGAAACACAGTAATAATTGGATCCATTTTTCAAATAATCTTTTGGCATAATGATAAAAGTACTAATTTTCACTTGAGATATTATTGTTTTAAGAATAATAATATATACATAGGGGAGAAGCAGATTTTTCTCTATCTGTTAATTTATAAGAAGTTTGCAACCATGTGCAGAACTGATGTCTTTGAAGATTTTATGCACAAGCAGTGACCAAGATCTGATTTTTGCAGTGTTTAATTATCCAGCTATGTCCTGGCTATAGATTTATAAACTTAAAATTTACCAAATACATGCTACTTCTTTCTTTGAAGGAAAACACAAATCTGGCTCTTTGCAGTTCTGAAATTTCTCACAATTCACAGGATGGACATAATAATAAAGCCTTGAAGAGCTAGAAGTTCTAACACTTCAAAGGTCCTCTTAGAATTTTACACATAGGAAGCAGCAGCAAACTATGTTTGGTTGACACTTTTTAATAAATTATAAGTTAATGTCAATGTTTACAGTACAATTTTGGGTGGGGAAAACAATGATATTGATCTGACATGACAGTAATTTTGTCTGTCCATGTTTTATGAGCACCATCTAGGCTCAGTCTCTACTGGACTCATTTGAGCTCCCTCTATGGAGTTACTAATGTAATAAGAAGAATAACAACATTAATTGGTTTAAACACAAGACAGGTCCCCAAGAGAAAAATGTAAAGTTAACAATATTATTAATGGAAGATGAACTTTGTCAGGGGTTTGTCAGTTTTTCAAACTGAATTTTCCTGAGCTTCTTGTACACCATATTGACTATATAAGGCTTCTTCAATGTGTATCTAGGATTGCCTTCAAAGGAAAGTTCTAGCAGCATTATTTTAAGCTATGTTTTATGGCAGTGAAGACAGAAAAGGATAATCATTCCAGCATAAGAGAGGAATAGCCCACTCAAAACCTTAAGTCAACGTGAATTTTTTAAAAGGAAAATTTTTTTTTTCTTACCAGCCAGTTACAAATATTGCTAGTCTGATATGCTGTGGGATCAAATCTGCAGTTTTTTAAATGCTCTTTTTCAAGAACAATTTATATTTAGCTCCATTTCACGAAGTATTTAGAGAAATGTTCAGAGCTGCTGCAGAGAGAATTTTGTGATGAAGAAGGACTTCTTTAACGTCTGCCTAATAAGAGGGTGCCTGGGGGACTGACTGCTTAGCAAGTTTGATATGTTGAATTCAGTGTCTGCTTCCAATCCGACACAATTTCTTCAAAAAATAAAGTTGTAATAAACTGCCATCAGTTAAACAAAGACAATAAACGAGGGTGGTCTCCATTTCCACAGGACTTGAGCAGCACTTGAGCAAGATAGTGTTCAGTTTAAATGGTTAGTTTATGGATATACCACTGGGTTCAGCTATGTTAGCAGCTGCCAATCACATTTAGCATAAGCTGAAGATGTAACATCAGAAATATTTATATCTTGTCACTGAGAAATATTTATTCCCACATTATCAGTCTTGGAATCTATTTTTTTTATAACTCCCTCACAATTTCCAGCTGATAGTGGTAAAACTATAATGCTAAGAACCGGTGTCTAAACCTGCCCTTTTCTATGGATCTCCCTTCCATTTTTTTCTTTTTTTCCTAAATAATAAGAATCTTTAATTTTTTGTTTATATTCCAAGACTGAAGGCAAAAACTGTGTTCCTACTAATATGTTAATACAGTAATCCCAACAACAACAATTATACTAATATATGTTATAGATCTTCAGTCTATACTGGAAGATAGTTTTAGTGAAGGACATATGAGAGTGGATCTTAAGATTTAAGCTAAAAAGAGTGCAGAGTTTCATTATTCTATGATATAAAAAAGATGTTATAAAACTATAATGTGAAGCACATTCTGTCTTTTCATTTCAGTACATTTTATCGTTCATCAACTTGCAAAATATTTAGACAGAATCATGAGATGTCTGCAGGGCAAATATTTTGTATTTCAAGATAGTAATAACACTTTCCATCCCATAATCATAAGCATGTCTCCATTCTTGGGTCGTAAAAGTAAAATAATTAAATTTCACTAAAACAATTGTAAATCTACTGTGGAAGGTTTTTAATAGACATGCTTGAGATCCGTTTTCATGAGATCATGGTAATTTACAAGATCATGCTGCTGTCCAAGGTAAATTTGGACTGTGAAATTTGAATCAATAACATTCAAATGAAAATTAAAGCAGTTTGGATTTGATGATCGAAGGATAATAACATTATGTGAACTTGTACTGAGTTTTTAATTTTCAGTGTTATTCTTGAACAGAACCACAATTATTCATCAGCTTTATTCTAAGTGATCCAAATGAGTGTTTAAATTCCAGTTTTGCCATTTTCTATGGATTCCTTGCAAAGATGGAATCAATCTAATCATAGCAACTCTAATTAGGACAATGTGGAAAAGTACAAAAACTGATTAAATTACTTGTTGAAAAACAAATTAAGATATTCTGAATGAAAACCAAGCTTAAGCTTTTGATCAATTCTATTTATGAGCAAAGAACAGAAAGAACAAAATATTGTACATTTGGATCAAGAAGAACATTAGCTTACATATCAGATTTCAGAAAAGTAAACAATGATCTGATTCACAGTCATGTTGTCATCCTATACAACTAGGTGTGCAGTGCTTATTCAGGTTTTCTTTTATTTGAAAAGAGATCATCGAAACATTTTGAAATTACTGGAAGGAGACTATGGGAGCATGCTGGCATATTTGTACATTTATTTTAAGTATAGATGAAGCATCAGTGGATGAGTTGCTTAAAAAAATCCAAGAACTCTTGCCTAAATCAACTTCTCATATATCTGAATTGAATCAGTTATTAATATCAAAACATAACTCTCAGTCTGCTTATAGTTGACTTTAAAGATCCATCTTTTTCTTCTTAGGTTTCCTTTACATCAGAAGTCTTCAAACTTGGCAGGTTTAAGTCTTGTGGACTTCAACTCCCAGAATTCCACCTCCAATCATGTTAGCTCAGGAATTCTGGGAATTGAAGTCCACAAATCTTAAACCTGCCAAGTTTGGAGACCCTAGCTTTACATGAATCTCTTTCCCAGGTAAAGGCATAATATTTTATCTGCTTAAGTCTTGATCAAATGTAGAATCAAAAGAATGATACTTTTTAATTTTTATTTTTTTTATTTCCAAAGTTAAAATATAAAATTAAAAAAGGAGGAAACAAAAACCATCCAACACAAATATTACAAATAAAAAAACCCCAAACAAACTATGAATATATTATTCACACTGACATTAAACATAAAAAGTTCACCCTGGCTGAAAGCCAAACAGCCGGTGCTGTCTGACGACACCTCTGAGGTCATGTGGCCAACATGACTAAATGCTGAAGGTGCACAGAATGCTGTTACCTTCCTACCAAAGTGGTCCCTATTTTTCTACTTGCATTTTTACATGCTTTCGAACTGCTATGGTAGGTTGGCAGAAGTTTGGACAAGTAATGGGAGCTCACTCCATTATGCAGCGCTAGGGATTTGAACCACCGAACTGCCAAACTTTCTGATCAACAAGCTCAGCATCTTAGCCACTGAGCCACTGCATCCCCTAGATTATACATGTAGGATGATATTATTGAGGAAAATATTGAAGTCTGCTTGCTTGACAAGCACTATGTTTGAACTCCATTTTTTCTTGAATAATGCAATTGCAATAACTTCAGAAAGACAATATAATTCAGAATCGTAAGACAGCAGTACAATAATACAACATTTGATTTAAAGTACTAGTGGTTTTCAGCCTCAAGTATTTTAAACACATTGCTGCTTCTTCAAATAAACATTTGATTTCCCACTTACAGTTTCTCCATCATCTAAAAAATACAGAAAGAGACCCTGGATTTACATATTATATTAGACCACATTTATTTATATAGGAGACCACATTTATTTATTCACTTTGGCTTCAGTGTGATGTTGAAAACCCATCATTCGTCATGAATTGGACATCTATGACTTATTTGGAAACCATACTTCAAGTACTCCTAGCTTACCATGAGTTCAATCTAAGATTGTATAGATATTTGTGATATTATTAAGCAGCTGCATTGGCCTTAAATCTTCTATATATTAGGTTTGGGACTTCGAAGTATACTATGAATTCATTTGATTTTATATGAATCAAGTCAAAATGGGCAGTTTTTCCTTGCTTTATTCTCTTACCTCGAGTAAGATTTCTCTAGGATAAGAGAAATATTGCTTTTGAGAAAAAGCCATTTCTCATCGTTTTTAAAAGCAAACAAAAACTTTTGAGATTCCCTATTGATCAACATGCATCTCTTCGTATTGTGGCAAATAATAATATGCACATTTAGTATTTAAGTTAAGCCCATGTCACACTGCACCAAAGGATGGAAAGAGGATGTAAAATGGAGAGAAACACTTGCCATCCATTGGTTAAGGCAGTGAGTACAGAATGGATGAATCGCGT
>BHFT01077898.1:0-28926 GCA_004320025.1 Laticauda laticaudata
CATATGAACTTAATACAGAAGCCTGATGATGCAGTTTTGTCCCTAAAGACATAGCTGCTTGCTGTAAAGCTGACAGCAGGAAACAACTCGTGTATTCAGTATTCCTGCAGCAAGCAGCTGAGCACAAAGCTTAGAATTGCTTTTCTTTCCTGTATATTTGGATCAGCTGTGTTGACTTCTGTATTTTGCTCTCCTTTTTCTTATGATATTTTTCTATAAATTTCTGTGTTATTAAACACAAAACAAGAATGAAACATCAGCTAAATAAGAAATTCTGGGCTCTTAGCTTAGTGAAATGTAAGTAGGTAGTAGATATAGAAAGGATAGAGCAATTTTGTCTTTGATAAATTGAAAGTATATTCTTGTGTTGACTGTGGTTTATCTGGTAGAAGTAAAGAGGGGATCATAATATTTTTAAGCAAATCTGTTGGGTTGTAGTGATTTTATTTATTGTATTCTAGTTGAGTATTTGTTTCTTTTTATAATTTGGTAGCAGATCAAAAGGCATTTTTAATAATATGCATTCCTACAGTTGAAGAAATTTAGAGCTTCCATTCTGAGCTGCAAATCTGGATAACCCCTAGATGGCAGTGAAGAGTTTTCAGTTTCTTTTTGCCACCATACAGAAGGAGTGTTGCTGGCACTTGCTAATAACATCTGAAGGAACTGGGGAGAGGGGGAGATGATGTGTCATTCCTTGTGTATTGTTTTATCTCTCCTTGTTTTTGTTACTCTTGACTGTGATTTTTTTTCTGAACCAGCTGCAAGGCTTGGAAGATGGGTGCATTTTGCTATGATGGTTCTCCTTTCTTAGTGGTTAGTTACTGTTGTTGGCAGGTGGACACATTGGGCCTTTTGCATCTTATTCGTGTGATACATCAGAGCACAAGATTGCTTCTTGTTTAAAATTTACATTAATCCACCAAGTGGGGTAATCCATCAATGTGGAAAATACCTGCTTGTATATAGTAACCCCGGGATGCCCAAGTGATATGTCACTGTGTGTCCTTGATGCTGTCTGAGCTTGATTATTTCCTTACAAACACTTATGCAACTAGGTTCATACTACAGTGCAGATAACAGATAACTAGAGTTGGAAGGGACCTTGTAGGTCATCTAGTCCCCCTGCCCAAGCACATAAAGACTACACCATATCTGGCAGGTGGGAGTCCAATCTCTTCTTGAAAGTCTCAAGTGATGGTGCTCCCACAACTTCCGAGGGCAAGCTGTTCCATTGGTTGANATTGGTTGATTGTTCTCACTGTCAGAAAGTTTCTCCTTATTTCCAGGTTAAATCTATCCTTGTTCAGTTTCCATCCCTTATTCCTTGTCTGGCATTCCATGCAAATGATTGTGGGCTTTGATACCTGTTTCTATGCAGATTGCTTAAGAAGGTTTATGTTTCTTTGTGTGCTATAGTGTTGCTGTTTGTACACATTTATTGGTTATGACTGAAATGTTTTTGATATATGGGAGGGGTTGTCATGGATTGTTCTGGCTGTACTCTAGTAAGTTGTGCTGTCATGCACTTTCTGATAAAATTGTATGGATATTCATTTTGTTGGAAGATTAAACAATGCCATTTGTTGGGATCTTCTCTGACCTGTAAATGACTGAGGTCATGGCACCTGCTCTCTGGAATTATATCCCTCCCACTAGTGGTGGGATTCAAGTTTTTTTAACCACTGGTTCTGTGGGCGTGGCTTGGTGGGCACGCTTCATGCACGCACATACATGCACATAGTGTTTAATACTGACCTTCTGCTGCAATCCTGTACTCTTCCTGTGTCTTCAACAGTTGATGCACAGTAATCCACTGTGCTGCATGAAGCAACTGAGCTTCAAAACCAGGAAATAAAGGTCAGTATACAGCTGGGGCAGGTGGCAGGGCCCAGCAGCTGATTGTCAGAGTGAACTGGTTCACTCACTGAAGCTACCAGTTCGGCCAAACCAGGTTGAACTGGTAGAATATCACCACTGCCTCCCACCCAGAAAAAGTTTTGTGTAATCTCTTTCCATGATAACATTCTGGAAGTATTTAAGAACTTAGTTTTCTTAGATCCTGCAGTAGGGTGTTTGTGGTGCCTTGTCACTTGTTTTCTGATTGAAGGAGTGTGTTGACCAGGTGCATGATATTATCTTTCTTTTCTTTCTTTTTACTGTTTCAAGTTGCCAGATTCACAATAATTTCTTCTACAGTTCCTAGAAGAATGATGCAAAGATAAATTTCATGTCTTAAAAATAATCAGCAACAGGAAGGCTGGAGGTTTCACTAAAAGAAGTAGATGGAGGTAAAAGGCCTTGTATTAATCAATGTAACCACAGCTTCCGTACTTTGAATCATTCCACTTGCTGGAACTCTCTCTTTCTTCCATTTGTATAAGATGTTGGGCACACATGATCATCTTTAAGTTTGCTTCAAACTTGGGTTTTTTTCCCCTTTGAATATTTGAAAGACACTTCCCCTTCTGAAAGCAACAGGAAAAGTAAAGGCAGAAAAAGGATTTTTTCTATGGGATGGAAGGAACTTCAAGTATACTAAAAAAGTAGGATAAAATGATTCAAACAAACAACCTACTCTCTAATAAACAATTTGATTTCAGAAAAAAAAAAACTATCCTGTAATCTAAAACTCTTAACACTGAAAAAACATGGACTACACAACTCGATCAGGGCAAAGCAATTGATTCAGTGGTACATGACAAACTACTACTAAAACTAAAATCTTACGGTATCTCTGGACACTTGCATAACTGGAAAGAAACATTCCTGTCAAACAGACAACAAATGGTCAAAATTGGGAGTGTCCTATCAAATTCTGTACCTGTCAACATGGTGTCCCCCAGGGCAGTGTTCTAGACCAACTCTCTTCATACTCTACATAAATGACCTCTGTGATCATATTAAGAGCAACTGCGTTCTTCTTCGCTGATGATAGTAAGCCTGTCAATACCACAGACAATAACTGCACCCTTTCAAAAAGACTTGACTATATATCAGAATGGTCAAACAAAGGACAACTTCAAAATCTCAAAAAAAAATGCCTCCTACTATTGCGCAAAAAAATTCAAAAAATAAAATACAAGCTGAATAGTCAAGACCTTGTTGATGATTCTAAACTCGTCAAGACCTTGAATTCTCATCTCAAAATGATCTAAGCTAAGCCCACTGTAACCTACAATAGCCAAAAGAGGTTAAGAGTTTGTTAACCTAATCTTCCGGTAGCTTTTCTTTCGGTAAATCATACTAACTGAGCAATCACATAAACATATTTGCTAGACCAGTGCTTAAATACAAGCTCATCAAGTCTGAACCGCATATGATCAGATATATAGACGCCGCCGGTAGGGCATTGGGTAGAGAAGTAGGACGGCGTGTGAATCCGACATCATCTATGTGCACAATCAAGATAAGGTTCTCAATGGGTCCTTTCTCCACTCCTCTACTTTCATGTGCAGGGAACATCTTCTTATATGCCACTGAGAAACTGGAAATTCTAGGACCTAGAAAACCTAGGACTCTTTTTACCTCCCACTTTCGATCCGATCTAAGTTTTGTGTGCTCCCTCGGATCTCGAGAGATCATCGAGAAAATTCGCTGTCATGGAACTGACATGAAATGTGCTAGTTGTCTGTGTGAAAATAACACGCTCTCTGTCCTTTGCATTCTGTGGACCGTTTTTTCTTGCCATCGGATATTTCTTCTTGTCCTCAGTTGCCTTGATGATTTCCTGGCTGGTCCTGTTCGCCAACCTTGGCGATTGAGGCCATGGGTCTCAAGCTGAGAGGGGTTTGAATCCGCCAGCTTTTAGATCTTGCTCTGCAGACGTCCTATGTAGCAGGAGGCTGGCAGTCCAGTACGCCTTGTGCGGTTGGCAAGCTCTCCAAAAAAGCATAGCTTTTGGGATAGGTCATCGTGCATGCAAGATGACGATGCCCAAACCATGCAGGCGTCTTGCTGTCAGCAAGAGTATACATGCTTAGGCAACCCTGCCATTGGCCAGACGTCAGTGTTGGTTTGTGATCTTGCCAGTGATACGAAGGAGTCTGCGGATGACGCAACGAAGGTGAAAGGCGTTCAGCCTGCGCTCCTGAATGAGTGCTCCATGCTTCCACTGCCAATAGAGGAGGGTACTCAAAACTCCCATAGACTTGGCATCTTTGTTATGTTGTAAGTTCAGCATAACAAAATTGTCCCACACTCTTTTTTCAGGCAGCCATCGCATGATGCCTGTGCCTTGCACAATCTAGGCATTCAAACTCAGAGTCAAGAGAAGGTTGTTCGCAAGTGTAGAACTGCAGATAGCGTGAATTTGTCTACCATCATGAGGGTGTGTTCGCCAATGAGATTGCTGGAGCCACCACTGACATCCTAGGCACATAACCTCTGTTTTCTTCAGACTGATGGTTAGTCCCAAAACTCGTTGCATGCCAGCTGCAAAGCTAGTCAATAACGTCACTGCATGGCCTCCTGCTGAGTGCGCAGCAAGGGCGGCAATTTTTTTTTTTTTTTTTTTTTTTTTTTCAATCTTTTTTTGCAAAAAGTAATTCTCTGCATGAGACTTTCATAACTTTCTTTTTGGCTCACAGACTGCGTGATGGTTGAATAATCCACCGATTGCTCCTGCGGTGCCGTATACTACGCCGTCATTCAGCACTCGTCAAATGCATATGAGAGGGAGTTAAGGAGAAGAACATTCCAAAGAGTGAGGGGCAAGGAACGCAATTCCCTGTTTGGACACCGCGTTTTTTGATTGAAAGGTTTCAGAGCACGACCATCAAATTTGGACAGTCCCATTCATATCATCATGAAAGGACACGATCATTCTCAGAAGCTTGGGGCCGAGGCATCCCAATGCTCGCTGGAGGAGGGCAAACTAGGTCCATCTCGACTGACCAAGTCGAAGCCTTGGTTCGGTTCGGTGGGGAAGGCGCAGATAAAAGCGGCTATCTCTGCTCACGCATTTCTCCTGGAGTTTCTTACGGGGAAAAACCATGTTGATGGTCATCTGGCGGCTCTAAGCCGCACTGTGCCTCTGGGTAGACACGATGTAGCGAGAATTGCAGTCTGTTGAGAAAGAACACGTGCGGTAGGTTTACCAACCAGTGCTTAGCCAGCGATATACCACGGTAGTTGTTACAGTCACTTCTTTCTCCTTTTGTTTTTGATACAGCGTGATTAATCTTTGGGCCGTCACGCATGTCTTTTGGGTTAACAGCTCCTTTCCTCCCACATTGTAAGCTATCTTTTGCCATCTTCACTACTTCAGGTGGGATCGTTGTCACTGCCTGCAGCCTTGCCGTTGGCTATGGGAATCGATGGCTTTACTAAGCCTCTTCCATTGTGGGCTCCGGCGCGTCCAGCTCATCCATTATGGGAAGTGCCTCGGGTTCTCAAGCTGCTGAAGTCCGGTGACAGTGGTCTTTCTCGAGTAAAGTTCACTGGTAGTGCTTCAGCCCACCTTCCAATATGTTTGCCTGCGGTCAGTGATGACTAGGCCTTCCGCTGACTTGTGAGGCGATTCTTTTGATTCGCACTTGCGACCGTAGGCCTTTTTCATTCCCTTCATACATTCCATGCACATTTTCCAGATCGGCAGAAAGCTGGATGTTCTGGCAGCAGATTTAAGCAGTAATCATTTGCACAGTGCCTAGCAAACCTTGTGCATCGCTACGAGCAGCACGAGTGCTGTGAGTGTCTTAGTGGGATGGGTCTCTCTGTAGGCCGAGAGGGCATCACGCTTCACAGCTATGCAATGGGTTCGCATCACAGCGGCGCCTGCCTCAAACCAGTCTTCGTGTTTCCTTTGTTTTCTGCCAAAAGATATCGAGTGAGCAGTTCTGGATGGAACATAGCCTCACAGATGTGTTCCACCTCAACGTGCGCACTATCTGTTGGACAGTCCTTTTCCAGGGCGTCATTGATGGTTCTGGAAAAGCGTTCACGTAGCCTCAGGGTTTATAGCAGTTTCCGACTGTATGATGCTGAGCGCCGGGGCTTCTGCTTCAATCGGTAAAACACGTTGGAGAGGAGGCATCCTTGCTGTGACCAGGAGGAATTTGGTCCGTGTCACAGTCGGCACTGTGGAAGCTGCGCGTTAACAAGACTTTGATTCAGAAGCAATCTTCGAATGATATGTAGTCTAGTTTGGTGCTAATCGCAGAGACCTGGGATGTCTCCACACACCCTATGGTGGGGCGTAAGTCGGAAGAAGTGTTAGGTGACACAGACTCGTTATAGAGCAGAGCTCGAGCTAGACCTGGCCGTTGTCGATTCAACTTTTGCCGACACCGACCAGGGCCCAAAGAAAGGGGGCCAGGAGGTGTGGTCCGCTCCCACCCCTGGACGTTTGAATCACCCAGTAGAAAAAACAGGTGCTCCTCTACAGGGTATCTGCGTATCAATACGTCTCAAGTTCCCTGTTAGAACAGGTCCTTTGCCTCTACTGCAAACAGAGGCATTGGGCGCGAATAGACGCTGAGTATGTTTGTCGTCCGGATGAGGTGTTGAGGCGGAGTGACAGGATCGTGGTGTACCTGAGGATGTGCGCTTCGATAGCTTTATTTAGGGAGTTTCCGCCGACAGCAAATCGACTCCATAGAGCGCTTGTGCTCATGTGGTTCCTGCCCATGCGAGACAGAAGGTGTAATCTCTTTCCTTGTATACTGGCGCGAACCAGGGAGTCGTTTGTCTCCTCGCAGTGGGCTATTGTCAACTTTAATCGCTTCAATCACGATTTGAGGATAGTGTTTTTCTGGAACATCAATCTTTTTGGAGGTCGGAAGATAGGCAGGACCACATCATTCTCCACATTCCATGTTGCCAGTTTCAGCAGCTGCGCGGCGTTGATTTCTTAGTATTTGCGTAATCATGTGTGCAAAGTTACAGTCGTTTTCGGGCTTTTGGCTCCACTCCAGGCACCGCACTGAAGTAGGCGGAGCCGTGCGGCGGCCAGGCACCTGTATTGACTGGGGCCTGCCCGAGGCTTGAGGTGGGCGGATAGCTGGCCAGTGGAATCCTCGAATTCCTCCCACTGAACAGGTAGGACAGCCCAAGGATGCCAAGCTGATGCCAATATGCTTGGACCTTTTAACCTTGTAGCTGCTGTTCCCGCGTGTTGAGCTGCCACAGTGAGGCCACTGCGAGTGAGCCTCTCAGGACGCGAGCCTGCGGCAGAATATAATGAGGCCTGAGAACTGCCGCAGTGCAGGACCCCCCTCTCGTAACCTTGCTGACGCGATCGCAACGGAAAGGCATTGCCGATACCAGTTGGCGCCTGCTTGGCTGCAGGAGTGCCGGAAATCTTGCAGTGCAAAGATCAACGCCTACGGGGCTCCACTCTGGATTTCTTTCAGGCGTTTTACTCCCTTAGACCTTTTCCTGTGTGCAGGTGATCACACAGGCAGCGGAGGTTTGTAATCAGGCGTTTCCTCCCCTAGACAAGGGGCTACCTTACAAGGTTGACGAGCCCCGTCTGCCCGAACGCATCTGGTTTGTCAGCCGCCAGAGACCCGCCTTTCGCCCTTTTCGCTATCAAGTTAGGGAGCAGTTTGCCACGCGCAGTGCTAGGAGTGTGGACTTGTTGCAGAGGCTATTTGAGCCCGCACGCCATTTGGGAGCATTTTTATAAGCGATGGGAGTGCTTATTCCCCATGCTTAACTTCCCGCCGGCTATGGCAACTCTTCGAACCGATCTAGAGTATAGTATATCAAATCATTATACATTGCAGTGTCATGGAATACTGTCAATGAATACTTCAGCTTCAACCATAGCAACACAACAGCACATATAGAGTACAAACTCAAGGTTAACAGTGCCCAACTTTGATTGCCAGGAATAATTGACCTTCAGCAACCATGAGTGGTCAGTGTCTGAATTATTTCACCTGATCTGTGTTTCTTCCCCAAACCCCAAAAACTTTAACCTTAGACTGTCTACTATTGACTTCACCCCTTTCCTAAGAGGTCTGTAGAGGGCGTGCATAAGTGCATCAACATGCCTAGTGTCCCCATCCTATTGTTTCTTTTTATTTTTCTTATATGTATCCATTTCATGTATTCATAACTTTGTTTGTACTTATACCTATTATCTTGTAAGTGATTGACAAATCAAATAAATAAAATAAAATAAATAAATAAACTTTTTCTACATTAGACATACAAGACATGAGAGGGGCAGATCAGTAGATTCCTGAGGGAGGGGCAGCTGCCACTTTAACTGGAGCAGATGTGTGGGGAGTTACCGGAAAACTTTGTTCTCATATACACAATCAGAGGTGGGATTCTACTGGTTCGGCCTGGTTTTGCTGAAGTGGTAGTTCCAAAGATCAACTGAGAGGGAACTGGTTCACTATGACAATCTTCTGTTCTTCTGTTTGGCCTGCTTGTCTGCCCGGGTTCTGGGCTGTCCTTTATTTCCTGCTTCAACTACAGCTGCTTTGCGCAGCAGGAGAAGATGATTTTGTGTGGCAGGAGAAGATGGGGCTTGCAGGGAAGATGATTTTCAAATGCTGCGCATGCTCACCGAACCAGTTACTACACCAGTTGAATCCCACCCCTGCACACAACCTATTTTCTCTGGAAACTCAGGAGGGAGGATGAATCTGAAGAAGAGGGTGATGCAATGGAATGTATGAATGAACTTGGGGCAAGAGAGGAAGAGATACTACTTAGGAAACAGTGAGGCAAGAAAAGCAGGAGCCCCCATTGGTTTAATGGCAGAAAAAGAATATTAGGAAGGACCTGTTTTAATAACATTTTAAAATTAAGATGGAAAGTTTATGCCTTCAGATTTGCAAGATCCTGTAGCCTTACAATAGATTAGAATTAGGACATCTAGTTGTGTTTCCTGTCTGGTTCACCTGCAAAAACTCCTGAACTTTGCTTTCCATAATTTGGACAAGGGTCAGCTGGACAATCTGTTTTGGATTCATGATGCTGCTTTAAAAGTCTACATTTATGAAAGTATTGAATATAAATTAGGCTTTGTGTTGGGTTTCCCCCCCCATAAAATTGTTATGAAAGTCTGGAACCAATTCTTGATGTACTACATAAGAGATTTCAAAGCTTTTTCTCAATAGATTTATTGCTTTAAGCAGCACTTTTATAGGCATAAAAATATCTCTTTGATTGTGAAGGAAAGAAATGCAATTCCTAGTATCTCACTTTTGTGTAAATGAATTCTGAAAGCTTATCCTGATTCTGTTTCCTGTTTGCAAGCCTTATGTGGGTAAAAGGATGAATGTTTTCCAGGCTGGTAAATGGCTCACCAAATGCATTTATAAATCAGGGAATTCTGAACATTTCATCATTGAAATTGTCGCAAATTACAGGTGCAGACAAATACCAAGATGCATAAAATAAATTGGAAAAACAGGCATAGTGCATGAGGTTTAGTTTAAGATTATTGGGCAACTGAATTATTAATTTACAGCTTTATTAAACATTTCTTCTAATGATTGTATCACATAAGTAGTCTAGATGTAATTATATGTATATAATATATATAAATGCTGAAGAGACTAGTGGCTAGTCAAATCTTTCCTGGAAACTTAGACATAATACATCAAGAGGGAAATGCTGAGTAGCCAATTGTTACTATGGTAGTTGTTATTATCAAATTTATTTTCCGCCCATCTTGCTGTTCAAGGTGATTGAGTGGTTTGTCTTCCTACCTTGAGATCTGTGACCAAGAGAGCTTTTATATAGCTTCATCTGGTGTACCAGTGGCACCCTTTCCTGGATTAGACTGTTTTTCAAGCAGTCACTCATGGAAATGAAACAACTTGCTGTGGCCAACATGCCATGTTCAACTCGCTGCAGAACAACTCACTGTGGGACAATTTAATTATTCTATTTAATTATTTAAAAAAATAAAAATATTTTAATTTTTGCTGGTCACATTTCATTCTGTCCCTCCTTTTGCATCCTTTATTTAATGATTCTATTCCACCATTTCATTGATATTAGTGTAACTCTTATCCCCAGTGAAGGACAAGAGATGTGGAGAGATGGCTGTGGTGAGTTGTCCTGCAGCAAGTTGGTTCAGACAAGTTGGCCAAGATGAGTTGGCAACGGAGAGTTGGCCATGGTGAATTATCGTAGACCCACATCCTTTGTATCTCACAGTTCTGCTATTATAATATACTCTAAATGGAGCTGCACTTGAAGATGAGCTGGATGCTTCAATTAGAGCAGAATTCTGTGGTGTGGCATTAGTGGACTTGCTTCAGTATGCCCACTTCACTCCCCTGATTTTTGAACTGCACTGGCCGACATTGTGCTGCTAAGTGCACTTCAAAGTACTGGGCATTAGTTATAAAGCATAGGACCAAATTATTTGAAGGACTGCCTTTCTTCCATGGTTTCTGCTGGGTGAAAGCCAACAGAATTTATATACTCCAGGTCTCTTTGATTAAACAATGTCATCTAAAAGTCCATCCTTTAGAATGAAGTTTTCCCTGAGATCCATATGACTCCTTTCTCAATGATGTTCCAGAATGCCATAAAGACATAGCTTTTCTGTAACCCTTGGGTTAGGGTGGGATCTCCTTTGTCAGTTGTGCTTTATATATAATTTCTGGTTTGTTCAGCTGAAGTTCCCATCTTTATTATTTATGTGTTGTATATATATATATTTTATGTATATTCATGTGTTTAATATTTCATGTATAAATGGAAGCTATAGAGAAATTAAAGGAATTTCCAGTTACCTTAGAGGCATGCAATCTTGTGTCCCAGATATTCTATATAAGTTACTACTTGCAGCTTTGATACTGAACATGACTATATGGGGAAAATTGTCAAAGCCATAGAAATATTAATTTAATTAAATGAATACAATTTTAAATTAATTGAAACTGAATTTGTCTTTGCCCCACTTGATTTGAATCATGACCTAACCTACTGTCTGAAGTATGGTGGTGCCTGATAAATCATTGGAAATCCCAAATGTAGTGTGCAGATTGAAAAAAAAAATCAACATCACTTCTTTATTATATTGATGAAGGGTTTTTTCATATCTGATGGGGATCCTAATTTAACAAAATTGTATACAGCAAGATTAGATTCAATACAATATTTTTATCTTATCTTTTACGTTAAGAAAATGTACACATTTGTTTATAAAATTATAAAAAGAATATTGATCTATCCAGTTGTCTAATTGTAGTCAAAGTGTTGGGTATGAGAGAGGTTTCATCAATACACAGCTGTACATTGTTCTTCTCCTACCATGTCTCTGTAGATGGTTGAACTTTCACGTCCTGCTATATTCCTCAAAGCTGGCAATAAAACACAAGCTGTTTTATTGTATTAAATTCCATTTCAACAGGATCCATGCTTCAGCAGTTCTGCAGAGAATATAACAGTTGATCTTGATGGACAATGTGAAATCCCTCTGCGGAGATCTTAAAGAGAGAAGGCTGATAAGAGTGCAGACTCTCAAATACAGTGTCTGTTTATAACAGAAGCTGTGCAGGTTCATGGTAGTCATACACTGTTGCTGTTATGAGCCACAGTAGGATTGTTTTCAAAGACTTGACTTTCCCAATACATGGGACTGCAGATTACCAATGTGATGAGCTTGTTTTTCATCCCCGGGGCTTTGTCATGACTCCCACCCTGATCTCAGACTATCCTAGATGTGGGATCATGCTATTTTTTTTCTTCAGTAAATCCTTTACTTCCCTTTCTGTATTTATCAGTTCCTACATGGAGCAATGTGTCCATTAATTCTGTGATTGGACATAGAATCCTTTTGGAGATGGATAGCTTGAATATTATTTAGATAATCCAAATATCTTTAGAAAACAGCAAGCGTGGTTAACCTAGATATACCAGATGTTGCCATTTTACTTTACGTATGTCTAGCTTCACAATTACCGGTAATAGATAGGTTGGAATACGGTATGGTATAGTTCAGAATGTAAAGCCTGTCCACATTCCCTATCAAGTTTTAAAAATATGTCCTTCCTTCCTGAGCAACTGCAAAGTGTAGTAGCCAATATATATGAAGAAAATTAGTCTCAAGATCATTGTACTTCATGATGTATTATTTTTTTAATGCTTGTTGTATCACCTTCGCTCCCCCACCCCCCCAAAAAAGCAAAAAAGTGTGTGTTCTCATGTATCAATATGGGTCAGCTAGTTTTATTTGTTCCTTTTTTATTTTTACTTTCAGGAGAATTAATATGTCATCATCTTTGCACACAGCTGTTCCTGTAAAATGTATTCCTTCCACATTTTTATAATCTTTTTTATTATCACATATATTAATAAACAGATTGTATTCTAAAAGAACCTAAAGTAGATTAAAAAAAACAATTGAGGAGAGGGAGGGAAAAGGCTATTTGCTATGAACACAATTTTAAAAAAAAACCCTGAACTCAGATTGATTCATTTATGCATTGTAAATAAGTGAAGCCAAAGCAAACTCTATGTGCAGAATAGCTTGTATAAAATGTGTATACACGTGTATAGCTACATGTACATTCATAGTTCCTTAATGTAGCTTGAAGAAAGAAACCAGTTAACTTTTTGAATGTTCTTAAAAGAAACCCTAGTTAATTTTTTTGTTAAGCCTTTAAAGACTTTAATTTAGTTAATTCAGCTACTAGATCTTTCAGTGTATTTTTCATTATTAAAATTGAATTAAGAGGTGTCAAAGAAACAAAGCAAATAGGTTTCAGTCTGACACACATGC
Source organism: Laticauda laticaudata (assembly GCA_004320025.1). Lineage (NCBI taxonomy): Eukaryota > Metazoa > Chordata > Lepidosauria > Squamata > Elapidae > Laticauda > Laticauda laticaudata. The sequence goes on from BHFT01077898.1 coordinate 12,704, forward strand.
TATTTAAAGTTAATGAGAGGTAATAACTTAATTATATTGTAGGATTATAGTCATTGGTGTCAGGGTGCCATGTGGATAACTGGTCTCACATATCAAAATTTTATTAATAATAAAAGACAAGAATGTAGTCAGCTTCTAATTTGGAAGAAAGAATAGTATTTGAGACACAATCCAAGGATTCTACTGAGTTAAGGATTCATTATTGAACAGGATATGCATTTTTCTTATGAAGCACACCAGTAGAAAATGCTGGAATTCAATTTGATTGTGAAACCTAGAATGACTTCACCAAACATGCTGAAATTAACATACCAGGACAGGAATGTCTGAGGACTTTACCATCTGCATGGTAGTCATAGATGCCTCCCAATTTTTATTGATCACATTTATTTAGTAGACCATGGTTGTTTGTTAAATTGTTTTGGCTGTTTGAAGTGAGATGGAGGTAACCTGCATGTGGCTTCTCTCATTCTAGTTGGGTCACTGCAGTGTCTGATGTCAGGAATAGTGCTAATGGTTTCCAGAAAGTGTTTGGAAATTCTTCTCACCTTGGCAAGTAATGCTATTGAAGCCTGGATTCCTAGAAATCTTTTTCCACAATTTCTAATAGCATTATTATTTTCTGCACTATCCCACTTTAAAAGTGTCTAAAATCACTATCCTGTCAGATTTATATCATCATACATAATTGTGCACCAAAGTAGGTCTAGGCCTAAACCTTCAACTTGTAAACACTCATGGAGAGTAAAATTTGTTTTCCTCTCATTTTCAAATATGATTGTTTATTTTGGTTTGTGTGTGGGAAAAAATTATGAATCTGCCATGGTATTAATATACATGATGCCAGCTACTTTTTCCTTTTGAATACCATAATCTCCATACTGTTTCCAATTACCCAAGTTCTTAATAGCATTTAGTAGGAAATTTGGTCCTGTAATTGTTTTACCGTTAATATTTCTAATTTGTATTTTACAATTCATATTAATATCAGCATTTGACAGGCATTGGGATATTATATTATATTTGGAATGCAAGTTTTCATGCTCTCCACATTAATGCCATAACTTTGTTTCAAGTAGCACATTCTATGGGTAGGTTTAAATTTCTTCAATAGGTGGTTGGATCTATAAATGATGGTTGAATGTTGGACTCCAAAGCTCAACTTACTGATTTTATGTTCTGAAGCAAGTGTAAACATGTAGCCTGTAGATTACACAGAAATAGGACTTTTGCTTGCTTGCTGACAAAGAAAAAGTAAATGGTGGGCTGAAAGAATAGTATCAATTTTCAAATGGACCTAACAAAATGGTTAATCCAAAAAGTAAGTATTGACATATATATAAGAAATACTTATATAAAAGTATTTGTACAGTAGCATAAGGAATACTTGATGACCAGGAAAAAAATTGAATTTTCAGAAGCAGACTAATTACACTTGATAAATCTGTGCATAGAATCCTTGCATTTTATTATTCTGTTCTCTGCATACATTTATTTTCCTATTATGTCTTCATAGATTCTTCAGCTTAAGGCCCTGTCACACTGGCCGACGGATGCAAAACGTTAGTAAAAAGGACACAGCGGACAAGAAAAATGTTCCATCGACAGAAAAATGTTCATTCCGTTGTTATCCGCTCTCAAAAGGGGCAAAAATTTGCATAACCAGAGCGGATAACACGGAAAGAAGGGACGGGGGGAGGACGCAGGGCAGATGGAAAGCAGATGGGGAATGGAAGCCAATGAGATGGAAACGGATAGGAATGGATGGCACATCTGCAAGGCTTCCGGGGGACCACAGCAAAGCGGCTGCGGAACGGAAAGAGCGTATGCAGACGGACGCCGAGCGGATGAAGCAGATGCACAGCGGATGCCGAGCAGATGAAGCGGATGCACAACAGAAGCCTAGGGATGCCTAGCATTCATGCGCATGCGGGAGGATGCATTGCATCAGCCCCACGATATAAAGGGAGGCAGCTCCCAAGCAGGTCACCATTCAGAGGAAAGACCTGCTTCCAGACACATCGAGTGCCTGCCAGCCTGCCTCTGCATGCCTGCCTGCAGCCTCCCTGCCAGCCTTGCTGCCTATGCCATCCTGTCAGCCTCCTGCCAGCCTCCCTGCAGCTTCCCTGCCAACCTGCCTGCCAGCCTTGCTGCCAGCCTTGCTGCCAGCCTTGCTGCCTGCCTGCCTGCCAGCCTGCCTGCCAGCCTGCCTGCCAGCCTGCCTGCCACCAGCAACCCCACAACCATGGGGAAGAAGAGAAAGCCTCAGCCATCTACTGCCAGCCTGGCAAGCAAGAGGACAGGGCCACCCTGCCACCCACTGGCCCTCACTCTGCTTCTGCTGGGGCTTCTGCAGCACGCGGCTCGCTCTTCTAGGGCTGGGGCTTCTGCTGCTTCTGCTTCTGGAGGAGCTGATGAACTGTTTATTGGTGATGGTGCTTCTGCCTCATGCTTACTCTGCTGATGCTGCTTCTGGTGGTGGTGCTTCTGCTGTGTGCTACTCTGCTGTAGCTGCTCCTTGTCCTGCTGGTCCTGCTGGTCCTGCTCGTGCTCCTTTCGTGCTCGTCCTGCTGCGTCCTGCTCGTGCTCCTGGTCTTGCTCATCCTGCTGGCCTGCTCGTGCTCTGCGTCGCTGCTGGTGCTCCTTTGGTGCTGCTGGCGCTGCTGGTGCTTACTCTGCTGCGCTGATCCTGGTCTGCTGGTGCTGCTGCTGCTACTGCTGCTGCTGCTGCTGATACTGCTGGTACTGCTGCTGCTGCTGCTGCTGCTCTGCTGCTGATGATGATGATGATGATCCTGCTGGTGCTGCTGCTGCTGGTGGTGTGGAGGAGCAGCCCCTACAACCTGGAAGCCCCTCTGATCTAGCCATCTGGTCCTGCCAAACGGAGAAAGAGGCATATGCGAGAACGGGAGAGGAGGCATACTCCATTGGAGGAAAACGAGGATGAGGTGCTGGAGTGCTGAGAGGAGAATGACTATCTATGCGGAAGGGACACAGGCTCTACAGGGACACCAAAAGGAAGCAGGCTGCTTGGAGAGACAGAAGGCAGAGAGTCTGGCTACCACTTCGGAGGTGCTGCTCGGCTGGTGGAAACATATGCACACCTGGTACGGGAAGCTGCACCTCAAGAAATCTGGCCAGGCACAGTAAGCTGACAGACAAGAGACCTACAGTATGGCCAGGTTGCGCTTCCTTGGAGGGTGAGCCTCGCGCACTGAGGAGCACGCCCCTCTCACAACCCTCTCTCGCCGGCAGCCTGTTGAGAGCTAGTCCTCCTTTCCGCAAAGTCAGCTCCTGTCCCAGGCAACGTTTCTGTGGAGCGTCCCACACGGAGAACCCGCGGACATTGTTTTAACAGTGGCGGAGCGCGTGGAGGACTCCCTTGGGCCAGTGAGGAGAAAGGAGACGGCACTTCCACCACAGTCACTACTGCATTCCACCCCAGCTCCACCTTCCACAGAAGGCAGAGAGCAGAACAGCAGGAGGGCAGAGCCACACTGTCCTGCTGGAGATCCAGGAAACACATCCGGAGCCAGCATAGATATTCCTCTCCTCAGCTTGGTCCACACCGACTCTATCTCCAACGCAAGCCCTTCCTCACCTATGTGAACCAGACCCCCACAGGATATGGGAACCCGTAGCAGTACAGTGGTGAAGACCAGATCACGAGCTGCTTCACAACCCTCCAGATTCCAGAGGAACCTGCTCCACCCAGCCCAGGTCTGCTCCTCCACCCATGGTGCATGTCTTCCCATTCCAAAGGCATTTCCACGGCCCTCCCCTAACAGCTATAGCACAAGCGAGGTCCATGCAGCACAGGCAGCAGCCCTTCCAGTCCAGGCACAGGCTCCCTCGGGAAGGCACGTTGCCACAGTTCCACTGATGCCACAATGCCACCCACGCCACTGATGCCACCGACGCCACCAATGCACCCATGTCAGCGATTGCCCCACGCAGTCCTCACACAGCTGCAGACCGACAGCCCACTAACACTTCCTCTCCACCCCACAGCCAAGACCGGCCTCAGTTACATCTTCGTCGGTAGTTGGGACTGACACCTCATCGGCATAGAGGAAGGACTTCAATATCACGGGGCTGAGTATCCAGCTGTCTGAGAGTCCTCAACAATCAAACCTGTTGTCCTCTCGGGCCGGGCACACCAGTGCACTTCAGACCAGCACTCCAGCACAGCCACCTCCACAGCACCTGGACCTTCACCCTCTTGAGGACTCGCACACCAAGTGCACGATAAGAGGCCAGAGACTGGGTGGTACACTGTGGATTTTAATTTGGACACTTTGACTTGGTCCTTTTCTTTTACAGCTTGTTATTAATAAAGATTAATCTCCCTTTGCGTACACACTTGCCTCATTTATTTATTAAATAAAAGTTTTGTGGAAAATTAGAAATGGTTTAAGCCTTTGCATGCTTCTGCGGATGCAGTAAGGATAGCAATGGGGTGGGGCAGGGATACCTGTGGATGTAATGCCTGTGGATGGGCGAGGATAATGTGGGATGGGTTAGGTTATCTGTGAGGATGGTTAAGATAGGCTTGTGGTGATAGATAAACTCCAGTGAAGCATAAGTGGCGAAGTATTGGACACCCTCCCAGGTGCCACACCTATGGCTCTTCTTTATCAATATAATGTTCATCATTTGATCCACACATGTTCAAACATAAAACAGAAACTCTTTAATTATCCCTGTTCCTTGTAGGCCACCCAACATACAGCGCCGATTCTCCATCCGTTTGAATGAGACAGGCTGAAGGAAGGCATCCATGTAATCACCTACCATCCTGTCTTGCAACTCACTTGCATCCGCTGGGGAGCTGCCACCAGTGTTTCATGAGGTTGCGCTGCTCTTCCCTTTCACGTGAGTCTGTTTGGGGGCCTTGCACATCCCATGTTTATCAGGTTTTGCCTTGCCCCATTCCCCAGGCTCCATGTCCCATTGCTGGTTGGAGGTCCACGAGCCTGTTTCTGCCAACACCTGGGTAGCGGTGCGCATAGATTGTGCAGGATGCAGAAGCTTCCACGATCCTCCTTCACGTGTCTCTGGGCGCGCTGCATGGTTGGTGAGAAGTACTGGAACTGTTGCCAGGATGCCAAAGCCGTTCTCCACATCCGCCTTGCCCTGGACAGCTGTAGTTGAGATCCTCTCTCACGGGTGGGCATCTGGAGTGTGGGCTTCATGAGGGTAGGTTCTGAGGGAGAAGGGTCATTCCCCAAGATGAAGTAGGGCACATCTTTGTGTGCGTTGGGCAGCGGGTGTTCTGGATCTGGGAAAGCCATGATGAGGCTTGCTGTTTCCGCCCTTCTTGAGATGACTGGAGTTGATGATACTGGGCATCTGGAAGACTGACCCGTTGCCTGAAGCATCGATGTACATGAACTTGTAGTCAGTATCGACATTGGCGAAGAGTAGGGGCACGATGCTGAATGAAGCCCCTTGTAGATTGAAGATAAGTGGAGGCCTGACTGGTGGTGCTTTGCAGGCCACGTGCGTTCCATCTTGGCTCCAACGGGGTGTGGGGGAAGTTGCACTTGATACGCCACTGCCTCGAAACTTTCTTCCATCTTCTACAGTGGAGGGCACCTGGAGGAGCTCCTCCAGTATTCTTCCAATTGATGGCCTGCACTTCGCTCTCTGACACCCAAATGCTGATGGTGTTGTGTGGCACCTCCAGGCCTACTGCATGTTCTCGTAGGTGGTCCTGAGGCCAAGGGTGGTGCAGAGTGAGTGCCACCTTGAGCTACCAGGTTCCAGGCTGGGCCGGAAAGTGTCTGGCTCTGTTTGCCCTTGGTCAACCTGGTGTCGGCGCTGCACAACTCGGTTCAAACATGGCTGGAGGCTTCCACATGAAGATTCTGGAATGCCCAAGTGTCTCTGTTCCTGAGCCCCACCATCAAGCTTGTTGGTACAGTCCATACTCTGCTCTTCTCCTGATCTATCTTCGGACCCCAGATGCTTCTTGGCCGCCTCCTTTTCTTCCTGTAGTAGAGTTCACAGAGTCGTAGATGGCTTCGCACTGTTGCAGAATGATGGTGGCTACCAAAAGGAGTTTGTACAATCCAAGGGGGAATGACTGGATGCTGTGGAAGAGCAAGCGGCAGATGAAGGCTGCAGCGGTCTGCACAGCAGGTCTGCTGGTCTGAAAGTGAGATCCAGGTGAGTTGCTCCCCTTTTATATAGGCAATATAGATTTTCCCCTATGTGTCCTTTTGCATTCTCTAGGCATCCTCTAGGACATCCTTATATCCAAGATAGGTCCCCTCTGCGAAACATTTTTTCCATTTTAAATGTTTCTTTGCGTGCTGCATCCGCTTTCATCCTTTGTCCGTCCATGCTACTAATGCTGCGTGTCCGTTCCATGTCTGTTCCGCTTCCTCCCTGTGTCCGCTTTTATGCTGGAGTGGATGTGAGTTGCGCGGATGCGAGTTGCAGCGGATACCTAGCGGATGTATAGATGCGTAAAGGACGCCGACGGATGCAGAACGGATGTCCCCATATGCCTAGCGGATGCAGAACAGACGCATTGATAGATTTCCGCTCAGAAAGTTTTGAGGAGCTGAAAACTTTTTGAGCGGATGAAATGTCAATAGACGGATGCTGGACGGATAGAGAGGAAGCAAAATGGAGGCAGTGAGTACATTACGGAAGCATCGTGTTAACCAACGGATGGCAAGTGTTTCTCTCCGTTTTACATCCTCTTTCCATCCGTTGGTGCAGTGTGACAGGGGCTTTATATCCAATGCAGTCTTCCTCATTGCATCTGTGTTAAAGTAGTATTTTCCATCTTCATCCATGTTTGCCATGGATATTTTTTGATATGCTCCATTGAGGCTTTTGTTGATAGCAGTTAAGTAACCTCAAGCAGTTGGTATCAGGCCAATGAGATGGCTGTGGGATGGCATTGCAATGAGGTAAGAGAAACCAGCTTATGTTCATTGTCTGAGTCTCCCTGTACTTGCCAGCTCTTGTTTGGACCATTTGAACACATCTTTAGTGTTCTTCTTGAATAGCATGAAACCCATATTCCAAAGAATATTCCAAAGAATATTCCAAAGTTTTGTATGCTGAAGAAATGCATACAAAACACTTGCATGAAACCCAAATTAGTTTTGATATATGACCAACTCATCACTCTTGCTAACTGTGCAAGGTCACCTCTTTTCCAGATCCATCTGTGTTTATTAGAATGATTCCTGCTGCCTAGTAATGCTTAATGGAAGGAAAATAGGGGGTATTTCTCAATCTTTGTCCTAAACTTCTCCTGTTGATAACATATGATTATGCTTAGTTCTTTTGGATAGCACTTTACCTTTGCCACGAGGAAGCTAATATATAATAAGTGCTAAGTATAGAAATTGTATACAGCAGGGGTGTCAAACTCAATTTCATTGAGGGCCACATCAGGGTTGTGTTTGATGTCAGGGGGCCATGGTGGGTGTGGCCAGGTCAAGATCACTTGTGTGATCAAATGCCACTTTTTCTAGTAGTTTATTTTGCTAGCACTTTGCCTGCGAAAATGTAGGTCATGAGGGCTGCACACAGCCCTCCCGGGCTCCATTTTCCCCAACAGAGGGCTACAAGAGGCTGTTGCAGCCAAAAACAGAGCCTGTGAGGGTCACACAAGGCCTCACAAGCTCCATTTTCACTGCAGAGGCACCATGAGCTGGTCCTTCATTGTTTCCAGGGCAGCCCCACAGGCCAAATCCTAGCACCCCATGGGCTGGATTTGGCCTGCAGGCCTTGAGTATATAGGTTCTGTTCAAAAAAGTCAAATAGTACCTCAATGTATTATCGATGTATTTTGTCTATATATCATTTGATTTCCCTATTTTTGTTTTTGACCCACTTTTTTGCATTTTCATAACTGAAAATTTTTGAAGTTTCATAACTGAAAACCCTTACGGCTGCTATAATTATCCATTTTGCTAGACTGTACACTGGGGTTCAGCTTCCTAAGTGCCTTCCACTTACACCACATTCTTACAGTTATACTCCATTGATATCATATTAATTCTGATCCTTCTCCTGTCATGGTGACTTGGTGCAATAAGCCAAATATTTTTTTTCAAGCATTCAGTCATTATGTGATGGCATTGACTTTGCAAATGGATTCATTGGATAGAAATTATCTAAGATTTCATTATCTTTTTGATGTTCCATAAAAGTAAAAATTAGAATGTATCAAACAATTTTAACCATGTAAAGTTGTTGCATTGGACTCATAGAACCTTACTTCTTAAACTGGTTAGTCTAGAAGTCTATAGAGATTATCAGTCATCCAGGTCATGGTGTCCCAAAGGTGCTTTTTTTAGGAGGCAACCTCCAAGTCCTTCAATGACCCTCTAAAAGGATGCAAATGACCAGCTCTCTGCAAGGAATATAAATCCATTCCTCATGATCCTGTCAGAACTGAAGAAGCTTCTTGGATAACAAGCTAAATGTCCTCAAAGACAAAAACAATGAAGTCCAATTGCCTCCTGAAAAATTGGTTCATTTAGAATTGATTAGAACTGTTCTACAAAGGAATTCAGTACTCTGATGAAATCCAACAAATTTATCTATATATTGCATGACATAGGAATCTTACTTGCAGGTCTTGTTTTAAACATCACAATTTAAAACAATGGCTTGTAGATATATATAGAATTGAAGATAATTAATCTAGCACTTTTATCAGTTTTGTTTTGTTTTTCTATTGACTTTTAATGGAGATAAGGGAAAGGGAAAAAAAACAATCAAGATTAAAGGAAACATTGGATATTGAATAGATTGGAAGTTTTATATAAATATTTAAAAAAAAAACATGTAGAGAGAAGAAAACCTAATCCCTGATTGTTTGAAGGTTTGAAGAATAGTACACTCTGCACAGGAATACTCTTTTGGCATGTTTCTGAATTATTACACTTTGGACTGAGGAATTTGTTTGTATTTGTTATACCTGTAATTCTGAAATGTCAAAAGTATCATTATGGGATGTAGTCTTGAAGAAAATATGTTAGCTCACACTGGGAAGACAGGAAGGGTTAAGAAAGAAATTCAGAATTGGTCTCCTCTTAGACATAAGGAAGTAGGAGAAGCCTTGTCAAGCTTTGGTTATTGCAATCTATATTCATTTAATACTACTCTTTTTATGGTGTTTGTTTCTTGATCTGGTTTACCTGAAAGGGCTGCCTGCTAGAAACTTGCACCTCTCATTAGTTATTCCCATTTCCTTATTTCATCATTTGTGCATGAATCATTCTTTTGTCCCTTCTTGAAGCATTGCATATATTGCTTATTCATACAGATAAATACTTTGTGGAATGCTTTATGGTCCAGATCAGTACAAAGGAAATTTCTTTTTCTGTTTTGTTGTTGCTTGTTATTGAGTCTGTTACTTGTTTTGAACTTCTTGTGACTTTAATATCTTTTTTGCTAACTGCTCCTTTGAGCCCTCTATTCTTCTGTTTCTGTTGTCAGTGATAACATTTAGCTATTTGTTCTTTTGTTAGCCTCCTTTGAGATTGCTTTCTATTTCTCTAAACATATTTTGTATTAGGGATTGCAATTCAGTCTGGCATAAAATATTTAGGAGATATTTATAGATTTCAGATCCGATAAACAGCATAGTTTCAACTTTGAGTACTCCTATTCTGTGATGTATCAGTTCATTTAGTTCCAAAATGAATCAGATTAGACTGAAATGAGTGTATTTATATAAAATTGGCATGCTTACACTGCTAGTTAAGAGCTAAAATATAATTATGTTTACGTGAGATATATTTCAGTAATGGCAATTATATAAAATTTTAGTAAGATCACACCTGGAATATTGTATCTAATTTTGGTTACCACATTACAAAAAAAGTGCAGAGAAGAGCAACTAAGATGCTCTGAAGACTAAAACATAGGAAGAACAGGTTCAGAATTTGAGTGTGTCTAGTCTAGAGAAATGAAGGACTAGGAGTGACATGATAGCAATATTCCAGTATTGAGGGTTGGCCACAAAGGAGTCAACTTATTTTCCAAAGCACCAGAAGGCAAGGCAAGAAACAATAGATGGAAACTAATCAAGGAGAGGAGCAACCTGGAATTAAGGAGATACTTCCTAACAGTGAGAACAATTAACCAATGGAACAGCTTGCTATCAGAAGTTATGGGTGCTTCATCATTGGAAGCTGTTAAGAAGAGACTGGAGAGCTACTAGTCTGAAATGGTATGGGGTCTCTTGTTTGAGCAGGGGGTGGACTAGAAAACCTCTAAGATTCCTTCCAGCTGTATTCTGATTAATTGATTGAATTAACAAGTCATATAAACTCATTACCCTAGATTAGATTTTATTAATTACCACTTTAAGCAATGTATTACAGTAACTGAAAATGTAGAATCTGTAGGGTAGACACTAGAATAGAGCTCTCCAAAACAGAGTTTGCATCCTTTAAAGCAAAAACGGCCAAATATAGAGAATTAATATAATTATCCAAGCACTGTTTACAAAGGAAACTCTGCTGAATCAGAGACTATGTATGAGCAGTTTAGTAATGGTAAGTTTCAACTATGATCCAAGCAACTGCATAACCAGTATAGCAGCAAAAATAAAATTCAGTTTACATGTTCCAGATAATAAAATAATGTGATAACTCCTACATATCCTCAGAGAAACATTCAGTCAGGAAAAAAGATTTATGCATGCTCTGAGGAAAGGAAATTCTAAAGCATAAAAATTGGAATTGGACCTGGACAAAATACACAGATGACTAAGAAGCTGTTTAAACTCAGAATGCTCATCAGTCCAAATGTGATTATATTTTTGCTGATCATTTGTAAGAGCTTGGAATATTAGGATGAATAGCATATCCTTTCCAGGTTGGATGTCACATTCAGACTCTGCACATTCAAACTAGGCTGTCTAAACATTAAATGGTTTTGAAAGTCTACTGTGACAAACTAGAAAATCTATCTTAGAGGTGACCTCTCTTTCAGTATAGCCTAGTATGTACTGTTGTTTTGATATAGATGTAACACAGTGGGAATATATTCAGTGCAAGTTTCAGAGACAGAAAAAGAAGTTTCATAGGAGTCCTTGAAAGAAAATGGAGCTAGTGGAGTTTCTTTTACTACCTAGTATAGGAAACATCACTGGTCATTAAACAATTTCTTAATCTGTGTCAGAACATGTGAGTGTTGTATATTTCAAAGCAAACATGAGAATCATTATCCTTGCTCAAATTTAATAATGGTATCTGTGAAAAGACCATTTGATTTGATTACTGAAATATGAATTTTGTGCACCATCTATTTGAAGTTGGTGATGCATATTATCCAGTTGAGGATGTGTTTATTGTTGGATTTCAGAGAAGAACAGAAATGCACACATCAAACTTGAAACATCAGTTCTGACATTTTGGTAGAATGTCACCCATTATTGCTGTTTTTCAGTGAAGAATACAACTTCGAACAGACAAGCCACTGCATTGTATATAATAGTGATGTTTCCTTTTTAGTAAGTCATATTATAAACAAATGACTATTTGTTAGAATTAAGAGGCAAAAGAATTGAGAAGTATTACTTTATGTAGGCTTGGTTTAGAGGTTTAATAATACTCAACAGTGTGTTACTTTAAAGGCTGCAGCTATATCTTTTCCTTTAACATTGATGGTCCAAGTTTGATTTGATATCCTTGATATATGGAGGAAGTATTTAATCTGTCCATGTCCTGTTGCAATTTTATCAACTGTTCTGCATGGCTAGATTAGTTCCACTGGCTTTTAGCTACATTAATTGGTGCCACATTAACTACTGCATGCATAATAAATGTTCATCAAAATAATTGTGGATAGGGAAGATTAAACTGTTTCTCCTAATTAGAAGGGAGATTTCCAACTCTCTCTGTTTTTTTTTACATGATAATATTTGTTTGCATGTAAAATAGATTAATAGCTTTTTTTCAGGATAAAATAGCATCACAACTGAATTAAAAATACAAAACAAAGAATCCAACCCTTAACCCAATATTTAGTACATAAATAATTAAAATAACAAGAGATATATAATTAATAATAGCATATAAATCATTAATTCAAATTACATGGTTATAAAACTAAGTGAAGGTATACTAGACTTAAATAAATCTTCAAAATACTAGTGTTTCAGTTTCACATTTTTTTCTGGATGATCAAAAGTAAGGCGACAAATTCTGATATTAACACTAGTGCAGAACTAATCTAAGTTTAAGATCTTGCTCCTGTGACTCCCACTGTTGATGGTTGATTTTTGTAACAATTGTATATTATGGTATTTAAAGACAGCCTTATAGGGAGCAATTATAGTAATCAAATTACTGTTATAGGAAAGGAACTCATACCAAAATTGTCCCCTGGCTAGTAATAGTAGCTATTTCCTTTCTGGCTATATAATTGTGGGGCTCCTGAAGTAACCCATTTCCCTTTCTCTGCTTAAGGAGAAAGGTTCTCAATTCTGAAATATTATATTACATAATATATCACCAAACTTGGTTCTAAGCAAAGCATAAATACAATTTAAAATAATTAGATTTCAAGAAGAATACTTGGTACCCAAATGTGTTCAATATACTGTTGGAGACTTGCTCCTTTACCCATTAATAAATACACACTAATTTCATATTTCTATGACCTTATTCTTATTTTACACACCTCCACCATAATGCCTGCACATCTTCACATATATCTTGCTAACTTTTTTTTAAGGGGGCAAAAACATAAGGTTTCTCTCAGTTTAATTGGAAGATTCTGGGAAATAGAGGCTGATGGCAGCACAAATACCCTGAAAGATTCTTGGATTTAGTTCTATAACAGTCAATAATTAGCTCATAGGAAAGCAGTCAAATGTGCCACATTGCTCATTTTTCTTATATTTCTTACCTATTGGAATATGAGCCCATGAAAACTGACTTCTTAAAATCTGAACAGATGTGCAAGGCTTTAAGCTATTTGTATAACAACAAACCATGTTCCTTCATCATCTACTCTCAAAATAAAATAATGCTACTTGCAGCAGCAAGCTTCTGTAACTTATTTATTTTATTTGCATCCTGCTTTTATTTTGTACAACTTGTTCCCTTCTCCTATTTTCCCCATAATAGCAAGCCTTTGTGGTGAACTTCACTGAGAAAAAGTCACTGGCCCTTCAAGAATATACTTCTGTTTTATGGGAAGTATTTTCTAAATGATGGCTGCACACACAGATAAAACTGAAAAAGGAAATGGTTTGCTAGCAAGCAATATTGTATGCATAACTGTAAATCATAATGTTTATCTGATTGAGATGATGCCAGAAGAGCATAAGTGTTTTTGCAATATGTATGTAGCTAAATTAAAATTCAGGCAGGTTGCATCATTAGCCATTATATAAATAGCTTATTAAAAAAGACACAGATATGTTTCTCTTAGCAAATTTAAAATAATCATTAGACTCTTTCAGCAGATTGCTGTTAATTGGGTTGGGAATTAAACAGCTTTGTATGAGTGCAGTTAATTAATAGCTCATTACTTTTTTAATAAGGCAAATTCACTTGTAAGTAAGGAAGATACCATAGAATTTATCACAGTCTTGAAATTAGACTGGGATTTCCCATCTTTTTATCTATAGAGAAATCTTATATCTTGAAAGATGAAGATTATGTCTAGAAAGGCTTGCATTAGCTTTTCTCAACTCCCCAGGCATTCAGTTTCAAGAGTTTTCCATGTTATCAAGTGAATTTATCAAAGACATTATTTTTCTTTCGGCTTATACATTCAATCTATATTAGGAAAGAAGGAAGAAATAGGGTAGGAATTATGAAACAGTCCTTTAAAGTCAAGAGCTTGTCTTAATGAAAGGAAAGGTACACATGTCAATATAGGGGAACATATGTATTGGAACATATGTTACATATATGTAACATAAATACCTAACTAAAGCAAATAGGGGAGAGGAGTTTTTATTTATTTACCTATTTACTAAAGTCTCTTCATTGTCTCTCCAGTCAAGGAGACTGTGTGACTTTCATTCCCCTTAACAGTAAGGAGGTTGAAACAAGAAGTTGTAAGAGCAATAGAAACAGTACCACAAGCAATTACAATAGCTGCTTGAAGGAACTATGCGTACATACAGTTTATGATTTGATTCTTTTGGTGCAAGCATACTTTTATACTAAGAACATTATAAGAATCTATAATACAGTTTTAAAATCAGTATTTGTCAAATAATGAAGTGATATCCAACTAAAATGTAACAAACGATTGAAAACATTTAATGAAAACATTTAATGAATATAATTGTATTCAAGCATAGCTATAAACAAGAGAAGTGGAAATATCAGACTGTTCTATGTAGCCTGACACAAATGAAATAAAACTGGAATTGGAATATTCTTATTGTTCAAGTATGATTGGACGCTCAAGGAATTTGTCTCTTGTGCATAAGCTCTCAGTATATATACAAACAGCAAAGTGATAAGTCATAGATCATAAATCATAACGTGCAATCATAAATCATAAGATAAAAATAACAAGCAATGAATCATAAGATACCAATAGGAGGAGATAGTAGGAAAGATGAAAAGATGAGAAAGATGAAAATGACAGTTGTATGGAAAAATGTTCCAAAGCTTTAGACATACTGCTACATAGAATATCTTCAATTCCCCTGCGACAGTTTGGATGGTTAGGAATAAATAGAACTTTCCCTATTCTCATTTTTATTTCTTGGTTTGACTCTGCTGTTTGAACTCATTCCTACCAAATTTCAGAGTGAACTTACCTTCTGAAGTAAAACATGTAAATTATTTTCTTGTTGACACATCGATGCCTAAATAGTTATTAGGAGAATGGTTATGATTGCCCTTCAGTACCTTCTTTACACTTTTTAATCAGTCCATATTAAAGCTGTGTTTAAATATTGGTACCTGTAGCAAAAATTTGAGAGTAAAAAAAATCAAGTGCAAGTAAATTCTAAGAAATATCCTTTCAGATTATATTGTTGGAATAAATTGTGGGTATTTTCAGGAACAAGAAAAAAGCAGCATCACACTATTGTCCATAAGATCTGCTCCTATGGACATATGTGCGTAATTAAAACACACAAAGGAAGAGCTTGCATCATAACAACATAACACTGTTTTAGTCATGGTGTGATGACCCAGGGTGGGACACAAAATAAACACAGTCACAAAAAACAGGTGAAGCCCCTTTTATTCCTTCACATTCTTCCAAGCTCCAAATATCCTTGACTGGAGACAAAAAAACTCCCACACAAGCAGTTACAAGGAGGAATGCTGTTTAAATTATAAAGAGTAAAAAACAACACAAACCAGGAAAGATAAGGGCTTGAAGACATCCACAGATATCAGAACACACACTGGGAAGGACACCAAAGTCAGAGAGGAACAATAAACTTGACATATTTCCATGCTTTGTTTTCAGCACTGGCCTGTACGCATATCCGTCCTCTTATCAAGTTGTCATAGCTGCAGCCCATGAAGAGGATCAAGGCCCTCTCCTCCCCTATATACCATGTCTCTCCCTGCATGCCCTCTCCTCTCCTCCCTGCATGCCCTAGGATGGAAAGTAGATGGGCCTGGGTCTTCCTCTGACTGCCCAGCCAGCCTCTGCCCTTTCCCAGCCTCCTCCACAATCTCCGGAGCCACACTTCCACTCCCTGTCAGCTGTTCCTCCTCTCCTTCAGAGTCAGTCTTCACAAGGGGCATGACACATGGTCCCATGAATACTGCTGGAATAATTTGCTGTTGCTTTTGTTTTCAGCAATTTTTTTAGCTTGGGGATAATGTGCTAAATTGTCTTCTCCTCCAGTATGCTATAGCAATGTATCCATTTTTATTAAGCAAGCAGTGTCCATATTTCTTGATTCCAGAAACCATTGAACAGATAACAAGGTCTACATGAACAAACAAACAAAGAAACAAACAAACAGTATCTATTCTTTATTTTTTAGAAACCCCAGTGGCCATATTTTAATAAAACCTGTAGAATTAATATTTCTGAAGATTCCAAATTTCCTTTTTGTGGCATTTGGTAATCAGTTTGTTTGTTAGTTTGTGTCAGGTGGTGCTCCATTCAAAATCCAAGAAATAAATACTTGGATTTTTTAAGTTAGAGAAAAGATATCTTTCACTGAAAATGAAGTGGTAGAAACCATAGAATTCTGAATCTGAGAAATTAGGCGTGTGAATCACATATACAAAGTGATG
>BHFT01077904.1:0-18074 GCA_004320025.1 Laticauda laticaudata
AGGAAAAATGGAGCTTGGGGGGGGGGGTATGCGCAGCCCTCCTGGGCCCCACTATCAGCCATGACAACCTCCTATATCTCTCTGCCAGCAACACTCTTGAGATCCACTTTTGCTGGTAGAGTCACCACTGGCCAGTCTTTCGGTGTTCCCAGGGTGGCCCTATGGGCCAGATCTAAGCACCCCGTGAGGCAGATCCAACCCCTGGGCCTTGAGTTTGAAACCCCTGGTCTAGACCATGGGTGTCAAACTCACCAGTTCACATTGGTGTCACATGAGGTATTGTGACGTTTTTTCCCTTTGCGGAGCCGGGGTGGGCATGGCCTGTGCATGACACATCCGGCCCGCAAGCTGCCAGTTTGACACTCCTGGTCTAGACTCTAGGCAAATTCCAACACTGAGTATTCTCACAACTGTGGATTATTTCCCATTCTTTGAGGGCAGTCATGGAAAAGGAAGGAAAAGGGAACGAACAATCCCCAAATAAACATGCCATGTGTGGAAATATTTATAACTTCAGTGTTGATTGTTTGGGATAGATGCCACATTAAAGACGATTCTGTATTCCCAACACCACTAATCCTTCCTGTACTTTGCATTTTAGAGACTCCACTTTTAGGCACAGATCTCATTCTGTCTTGGATCTTCTAGAACTCTGTTGGGGAGGGAGAGCTGCATAAATGATTCCATAAGGAGTTGTCATCTTTTCTTTTCCCCTCAAGGGACATGCCGTATGAATAAAGTTTGCACTGTTTTACAAGCTGCTTGAATGCTGTGAACGCTATCTTCCTCTCCCTCTCAAATAAATTATTTGACAACTCTCAGCATCGCTCATGCAATAATGTATTCATTGAACACTAGTTGACCTGCTCTGTTCTACATCGGAATTAGAAGGTGAGAATTTCACAGCTCTCTGGAAATAATTCAGCAAACTGGCTTCTGTATTTCCCTCCTGACCCAGTTTTTCAAAGCCAATTATAGAACAGTGAAGCTGCAACAGAACTCCTGCAGCTAATGGGCCCACCACGATGACAGGGACAATCAGAGAGATGTCCCTTTCACTGGCCTTCCTGAACTGACAGGGTTTAAAAGGCAGAAAGCAAAGGGAAGGGTGCACGGCATTCTCCTTTAAAACCAGGGTAGGCTCCTATTAACTGTTGCTATCCAATCTGAGAAACAAAACAAGGGATAGGAGTTGCAGCCCAAGTCATTTTAGAGGTCCGCATACAGTCCATTTCACTTCCCCAGGATTTGCAGATCCTAGTAACTGGCCACCATTATCATGATTTTCCGGAGAAATATATAATGGAGTAGTCTTCCCTTTGGACATGTGATGAGACACCAGCAGTGGGATCCTACCTGTTCCACTCCTGTTTCAGTGATCATGTGTTTTCTTCCCTGGGCACTAAAAAGGCTCAATTTTTAAAAACAGCAAGCAACATCATTTTTAAGCATGGAATTCCACCCCAAATTTCATCCTAGCATCCATTGCCTTCCCAGGCACCAGTTTTCTGACCACGTGCGCAACATTCGACACACCAGGCCTGCAGTGTCAATCAGCTGAGAGGATAAAGAAGAGAAAATCACAGTACCAGGTGGGAGGGTCGATCCTGTGCTTTTCTCTTCTTTCTCCTCTCAGCAGTGGGAGGCTTTTTTTCCTCCTCTCAACTGATCATAGCAGGTTTTTTTTACTACCGGTTCAGCTGATCAGGCCGAACCAGTAGTAAAACACCACTTTGTGACACCCAGAAAAATATGGCATACTTCACTTAATCCTCCAAGAAAAGATGGAAGGCAAATGAGGTCCAGGCAGAAGTATAACTTCAAAGGATTCAAAATCTAAGGGACTGGTTTGGAAAAAACTCAACAGCACTTTTTTGTGCAGCTTTGATAAAAATAGGATCACCAACGTCCGATTATAGATGTGGCCAGAGGTGGGATTCAATTTTTTTAACAACTGGTTCAGTGGGCATGGCTTAGTTGGTGGGCGTGGCTTGGTGGTCATCTGATTGGCTGGGTGTGGCCAATTCAATATCACTCACATCGAGGCATGCACCTCCTCGCCTGGCCTCTCATGACTGTGGGGATGCTGCAACAGTCGTAAGTGTGAAAAATGGTCATAAGTCACTTTTTTCAGTGCCATTGTAACTTTTAGTGGTCACTCCACACAAGCAAAGTACCAGCAAAAGAGGGGAAAAAAACTCCAGAGAAGTTCCAGAGACAGGAAGTCTAGTCCTGCCAAGAATGTAATAAGGGTTAACAGAGAGGCAGTTTCTGTAAGCAACACCAGAATGTTTCCTTCCTGCCTTTCTTACAGGATTAGCCCAGTAATTTCTTCTAACAAGCGGTTCTCTGAACTGCTTAGAATGTTAACAACCGATTCTAGCAAATAGGTGTGAATATGTAGAATCCCACCCCTGGATGTGGCACAAGGAGAAGAAGTTACCTGCATTGTTTTTACTTTGAACAATGCTCCCTGCCAGTCACATGCTATATAATTTTGGAATGGAATGTGGTTATCCCATAGCGTCAGTCTTCTTCAGGGAAAAGAGATCAGGTTTAAGGTTCCTTCCTTATATGTTTTGTAAATTTTAATGCAGGGAAGTCATTGGATTTTTTTTAGTAAAACCAAGCTAACCAACGGTCAATGGATGGGCCAGCAAGCAGGCAGGCAGGCAGGTAGGCAGATGTAGAAGCAGGATTCATATTAGCAACATTTATTCTTCCCCAAAGACTAATAGGTATTGCACTTTTTATAATCTCTTTACAACAAAATTAACCCCAGGTAACAAGTAACCCCCTCTGGAAACTATCTACCTCTACAAATACAGAGATCATCCTTGGAATAATTATTACAAGGTATTTAAATTAATTCAAGCTACCTTTAAGACCACAAACATTACAAATATCTCTGAATGCCTAATATCCTCCAGAAAATATAATAAATGTATTCAATAACTTCATCAAAACACTTTTACCAATATCCATAATTTAACAAAGAGAACGTAATTATCAATAATGCATATCTTTTCCTTTGCGTATGACAACAATTTGTGCTCAAGACTGTCTGCCTTAATTCCCCAAATTCTGCCTTTCTGAGCTTCAGAATTTCCATGATATTGTCTTCATCTGTCCCCCAACCCATGAACAGGATGTGTTTAAATCATCCTTAACTGTACTGCTGTGTTGAAGCAGTGATTTTCATTTTATTTTAGCAGTGTCTAAGGGTAAACCCAAGGTGCCTAAAAGATATTAAATGTTGTCACCTTAAAGAGAAGTCAGAGAAATGCACTGACTATGAACAGAAGCAACAGAGTTAGGCTAGGAAAGGGGACACAAATAACAAAATAACAGAGTTGGAAGGGACCTTGGAGGTCTTCTAGTCCAACCCCCTGCTCAGTCAGGAGAACCTATGAGATGCCAAACAAATGGTTGTCGAATCTCTTCTTAGAAACCCCCAATGTTGGAACACCCACAATTTATGGAAGCAACTTATTCAGAGGTGAGATTCAGCAGGTTCTGACCAGTTCTGTAGAACCAGTAGCGGAAATTTTGGGTAGTTCGGAGAACCGGCAAATGCCACCTCTGATTGGCCCCACCCCCATCTATTCTCTGCCTCCTGGGTCCCAGCTGATTGGCTGGATTTTCTTTTGTTGCCCTGCACGGGAGAACAGATCTGGAAAGCAGGTTAGCTGGGTGGAGATGGAGTGGGGATTTTGGAATATCCTTCCCCTGCCATGCCCACCAAGCCACGCCCACAGAACCTATAGTAAAAAAAAATTGAATCCCATCACTGAAGTCATTCCACTAATTAGTTGCTCTAACCTCCAAGGAAGTTTCCCTTAGTTCAGCTGGGACTCGGGAGGCAGAGAATAGATGGGGGTGGGGCCAGTCAGAGGTGGTATTTGCTGGTTCTCCGAACTACCCAAGATTTCCGCTACTGGTTCTACAGAACTGGTCAGAACCTGCTGAATCTCACCTCTGAATAAGTTGCTTCCAGAAACTGTGGGTGTTCCAACATTGGTTGCTTCTCTCCTTGATGAGTTTCCATCCATTGCATCTCGTCTTCCTTCAGGTGATTTGGGGAATAGGTTGATTCACTCTTCTTTGTGGCAGCCTCTCAAAAATTGGAACACTACTATCATCTCACCCCAGATGTCATGCCGGTGCAGGATCCTGTCAACTCAGTGTTGGCTCGAAAGGATTTCACCTTAGGAAAGCCTCTCTTGGAACCCTATGGCCTGAAGCCATTTGGCATTGATGGTGTCCCCAACAGAAAAAAGGAATCTAACAAGTAAACATTCCTACAACATTATGGCTGTGATCAATTCCATTCAACTTCACTCTATATTATGGTTGATGCTATTTTAAAACAAAATGAGACAGCCTTCTATGACAACGGAGTAATTTCACAACATGAATTTGTTAGCAATTGCAATGTTTTTGACAGGATTGCCGCAAGATATTTTTAGGATGTTCCCACCCATCTATTAAAATAATTTGGATGATTTTGCATTGTACGGAACGTTCTTTTCATGTTATAATATACTACTATCCTGTAAAACCTTGGCAACTTTGTAAGACTTGTGGACTTCAGCTCCCAGAATTCCTCAGCCAGGATAGCTCGCTGAGGAATTTTGAGAGTTGAAGTCCATAAGTCTTACAAAGTTGCCAAGGTTGGAGGGCCTTGCTGCAACATTACTTCTTCAATAACCATAGCTTCTAATTGGCTATCAAGCTGTGAAGTTCCATTGATAACATCACGGAATTATATTTATGTTGAATATTGTGTCCACCCACCATTTCAAAACTCCCAGAATAATTCCTGAGCATCCTAATTCATCTGTGATACAAGAAGATAGGCTCAAAATCCAGATGGATCTTGACAGACTAGAACACTAGGCCATATCTAACAAAATGAAGTTCAATGTTTAGTTTAGTTTAGTTTATTGTCACTGCACCTCATACAATGAAATCAAACACCATCTTCAGTGTACATCATGACCATGAAAATAAACACAAACAATCCTTCACCCTCCACACATTGAACCGTAAACCCTCGATACTGCACCAACACTGCACTATACAGCAGAATTCAAAGGAACTACTGCCCTGGGATAGAAGCTGTTTTTCAACCTATTTGTGCTTATAGAGAAAAGTAAAGTCCTACACTCAGGCAAGAAAAACCAAAAGTACACATATAGACTGGGTGAAACCAGGCTCAATAGCAGGAACTGTGAGAGGGATCTTGGAGTCTTAGTGGACAACCAGTTAAATAGGAGCCAGCAGTGTGCAGCAGCTACCAAAAAAGCTAATTCAATCCTAAGTTGCATTAACAGAGGGATACAGTCAAGATCAAGGGAAGTACAATACCACTCTATAAAGTAAGACCACACCTAAAATACTGCATCCAGTTTTGGTCACGACATTATAAAAAAGATGTTGAGACTCTCGAAAAAGTACAGAGAAGAGCAACCAGGATGATTAGGGGACTGGAGACTAAAACATATGCAGAACGGTTACAGGAACTGGGCTTGGCTAGTCTCGTGAAGGACCAGGGGAGACATGATAGCAGTCTTCTAATATTTGTGGGGCTACCATAGAAAAGAAGGGGTCAAGCTATTTTCCAAGTCACCTGAAGGCCTTGAAAGAAATAATGGGTGGAAACTGAACAAGGAGAGATTCAACCTGGAAAATAAGGAGAAATTTTCTGACAGTGAGGGAGCTTTATCACTGGAAGCTTTCAAGAAGAGACTGTGGACTGCCATCTGTCAGAAATGGTGTAGGGCCTCCTGTGTCAGCTTTGGAAACCATATTAACACTAGAAGCTTCCATGCTGCCATATTCTTGAGCTTGGGGATTTGGGAGGGGATATTATATGGAGTATGTAGTTAGACATAATAGCATTCTTCTTCAAAGTCAAAGACATGTTATTTCTGCACCTGGATCAGGAGTGGTTGAAGGGATGTCTCAAGTTGGAACGGATGGTGATTGAGGCAGAGATGGTATTCAGCAGGTTCTGACCAATTATGGAGAACCGGTAGCAGAAATTTTGAAAGTTTGTAGTGGAAAGTTTGAGTAGTTCAGAATTCCACCTCTGACTGGCGCCTCCTCATCTATTCTCTGCCTCCCAAGTGTCAGATAATCGGCTGGGTCTTCTTTTGTTGCCCTGCACAGAAGAATGGAGCTGGAAAGCAGTTAGTGAAATGGGGAGAGAATGGAGATTTTACAGTATCCTTCCCCTGCCACACCCACCAAGCCACACCTACAGAACCTGTAGTAAAAACATTTGAATCCCACCACTGGATTGGGGCATGTGATGGAATGATGGGCGCAGGGGATGGATTGGTAATTTGTAATTATTGGACGAAAACCCAGCATGGCAGCTCTCATAAAATGGAACTTTGAGAAAATGTCTGTCTCAGAGTTTTGCTGTTGGAGGTTGTTTTCCTGGAACACTGATATCCTGCTTGGGCAGGGGCATTGGACTACATGACCTTCAAGGTCTCTTCCAATTCTGTTAATCTGTTAAACCTGAGAGCTAAACCTGAAAGTAATGGTATCCAGCCTTGGCAACTTTAAGACTTGTGGACTTCAACTCCCACAATTCACCAGCCAGCATGACTGATTGAGGATTTCAGAGCGTTGAAGTTCACAAGTCTTAAAGTTGCCAGGGTTGGACAACCTGCTTTAGAGAAATGTCAGTGGGGAGAGAAGAAATAACTCAGGATTCCCAGAATTTCCCACCACCACTGCCCCAAATTTTTAGGCAAGGCTTTATTAAGATTCAATGAGCCAAGGCTTCATTAAGCTACATCTTCCATCTCTGAATCACACAAACATCATCAAATTTCATTGGAACAAAACATCACCAATTGATACCAAGACCACATTACAGCTTCTAGCAATATCTTTACTTTCCAAATTAACTATTTCTCAGTGGAAAGCACAACAGGATGGATGGTTGGATGGATATTAAAGTAAATGATGTGCACTTGTAAGGACCTTTTTACTTAGCTGTGTCACTAATGAGTTGTCACAGCAATTGTTCACAGGTTTTTGAGGGTGAGAAGTTGCTTTAAATGAATGCTTTAACTTTTCAGTGACCCCAGTTGGCCTGAATCCAACCCACGGAACAAATAGTCAGATGTATCAATACTTCCAATTAATTCATACAGGGAATACCACTAATCGTTTGAAATATGATTCAAAGGCTCCTTTCAGTGTTCCGAGTTTCTCCACACAGAGATGTTTAATGAACCATTAACTTCAAGAGAAAACAATGGGGGCAGGAAATAGATTGACTTTGGATGTCGTGAGAAGCAAGTTGGGACTTCTTCTGCCTTAGGCTTTCCCAAAAGTGGAAAAAAAATAAAAAAAAATCCTTGTGTCTACAAACTGTTAAGAATATTTTACCCTCAACTGATAAATTGACTTGTCTAGCTGACAATCCACTGGTGATTAACTGTGGCCTCCAGGTGAATAGCTTCAGTGGCTGCAGTGCAGCAGAGTCAGCTGTAGACAGGGAAGCACGTAAGATGATCTTGCAGGATTTATTATTTATCAGTTTTTGTATCCAATTTATGTGCTGCTCATCTCACAGTTCAAGGTGATTCTGAGTGGCTTACAACAAGGGTCCCCAACCCCCAGACCACTAACGGGCTGTGGCCTATTTGGAATTGGGCCACCCAAGTGGTTGGTTCAAATGTGTGCACACCCACAGCTCAACTTGCATGAATTATCTTGTTGCATTGATTGTGACTTAAACACAATTTTATACACATCCGAAGAGTAAAAAGATCCATCTCCAAAAGACCCAGATAGGGATGGAGAGAGGAAATCTATGTGAGGAAATGTTTGTCAGAAATTCTAACCAGAATTAGGCCTTGCGTGTTGCTGCACAGACAAGCCAGATGAGCACAGCTGGATTGCAATCCCCAACATAGCTTAATTTTAGTTCTTCATGAAAAAAGCCATGTTAGAATGACCAAGCAATCGGGCTACTGATTCTCAGTTCACCAACACAACATTGTGCAGCAGCAGTTTGGATTGTTACCTCTTATTTTAAACTTCAGAGGTGCCTATATGTTGTAGTCCTCCAAAATATCTCCTGCTAAATCTCTTCCTGCATAGTTTCTCCTTTCCACTGCTTCCTGCAGATCTCTCTCTCTTTCTCTCTCTCTCTCTCTCTCTCCCCCCCCCCCAAGGGTCTCCAAGGATACCCAGTAGTGAAAGATGCTAAACACTGCCATTCAGCAACATCTGGAGGGATGCAAAATCTTTAAGATTAAAGAGTACCTGACAAGTCAACTCAATGAGTTCAGAATGGAGAAAAGAAACTTCTTTTTGTCCCCCTTTCTCACACTCTGAATATTATTTAAAAACCTCTTAAATATTAAATTTTAGTTGATTTCCAAAGCACCCTGAGGGCAGGACAAGAAGTAACAGATGGAAACTTATCAAAGAAAGAACCAACCTAGAAGTAAGGAGAAATTTCCTGACAGTGATAACAATTAACTCATGGAACTTCTTGCCTCCAGAAGTTCTGGGTGCTCCAACACTGGAGATTTCCAAGAAGAGATTGGACAGCTACTTGGACAACTATGATTTACGAGTTGATATAGAATAGTATAGGATATAATAGAATAACAGAGTTGGAAGGGATCTTGGAGGTCTTCTAGTCCAACCTCCTGCTTAGTGAGCACGGCACACTCTCTCAAAACAATTCTCCAGTGTGGAGCACATGCATCTCATAATCACATCTTGCCACACTGTACTGACAAATCATCATGTCAAATACAAATATGTCACATCACACACAACGGATCGGATTAGTCTTCAAATATCAAAAAGGAGGACATGTAAGAGGACACTTTTCAAGAGAGGACAGAACTTATAAAAGAAGGACTGTCCTCCCTAAAGGAGGACGGTTGGTCACCTTAATTAAGTTAAGCAAAATGATCTTTCCTGGTAGGCCTCAGAAGGGAAGAACTGAGGGCAATTTCTGAGTAATTCCCCTTATTAAAGGTCATGCAACACCCTTTGTTAAATGCAACAATTTGGACTTGTGGGTTCTATTTTCAATAATAAGAGTGACTTAAATTGGGATTCTTAATGGAAGTTTCGGAGAAAAAAGGTCCATTTTCTTCCTGCTCCACAGTTCCAGTGACAATATTGTCTGTCCCAGTTGGGTAATTGTTAAAAGGAGATTTCACTTTTGAATGCTGTATATGGATAAGGTTTTTCTCTGAAGAAATGGTATAGCAAGGCTGAGAACAATTTAAGTTCCATTTTTTTCCTACACTACATCTACTTAACTACAATTACAGGTTGCTTCTCGAAGTAAAATATAATTGTGAAATATTGGTTGTCCTCAACTTGCAACCATTCCCTTAGTGACAATCCTCACACTTAGGACCATTGCAACATCCCCATCATCACGTGATCAACATGCAAGCACTTGGCAACTGGCATGTAGTTAGGACTGTTGCAGTGTCACAGGGCATGTGATAGCCATTTGTGAGTTTCCCAGTTAGCTTCCAACAAACCAAGTCAATGGGAGAAGTCAAATTCACTGAACAACTGCATGATTCCCTTATCCACTGCAGTGATTCGCTTAACAACCGTGACAAAATAGGTCATAAAATTGGCCATGACTCACTTAACAATCACCTTGCTTAGAAATAGAAATTCTGGTCCCAGTTATGGTTGTAAGTTGAGGAGAGTACCAGCGTGGTTTCCTGCCTCCCTCCCATACATCTGACTGTGAGATTTAAAAAGATTAACAGAGTTGGAAGGGACCTTGTTGGTCAACAGGTCCAACCCAACACCCCACCCAAGCACAGGAGCCTACATCATTTCTGGCAGATGACAGTCCTGTCTCTTCTTGAAAGCTTCCAATGATGAAGCTCCCACAATTTCTCAAGGCAAATTGTTCCATTGGTTGATTGTTCTCACTGTCAAAAAATGTCTCCCTTATTTCTAGGCTGAATCTCTCCTTGATCAGTTTCCATCTATTATTCCTTTTCTGACCTTTGGGTGCTTTGGAAAATAAGTTGACCCCTTCCTCTCTGTGGCAGCCTCTCAAATATTGGAAGACTGCTATTATGTCTCCCCTGGTCCTTCTCTTCACTAGACTAGCCATGCCCAGTTCCTGCAACCGTTCTTCATATGTTTTAATCTCCAGTCCCCTAATCATCCTGGTTGCTCTTCTCTGCACTTTTTCTAGAGTTCCAACATCTTTTTTATAGTGCGGTGACCAAAACTGGATGCAGTATTTTAGGTGTGGTCTTACTAAGGCTGTATTGAGTGGTATTAGTGTCTCACGTGATCTTGATTGAATTGCTCTGTTAATGCAACTTAGGATTGCATTGCCTTTTTTGGCTGCCACTGCACACTTCTAACTCCTATTTAACTGATTGTCCATTAAGACTCCAAGAACCTTCTCTTTGGCATGTTTGGCTTCACATTAACTTTGTTGGCTAGATGCCAATTCCCAAAATTAAGGCTTGTCTAGGCATCCTGTTTGATACTATTGTCTACTCTATATTTCTTCTGCAACCCATTTTGGAAACCTTGAAAAGACATGATATTTTTCAGGTTGTTTTTTTTTTTTTACTTCCAGCCTACTTCCTTTGTACAAGGAAGAGAAAACTTCATTGGTAGAGAAAACTTCATTGATAATTGATTTATCAGAGTACAGGACTGATTGAAGGTAGGCCAATTTCTTCCTTTAGGAAAAAAAGAAAACTGCCTTAAACTGAGATATGATGTGGATCCATTCTAGTCCAGCATTCTTGAGTTGGGCTGGTAATATTTGCCCAGCCGCACATTAAAATGTTCAGGGAAACACCTAAAACTTTTTGTCCACAGAACTTGAGTTCCACTTCTGTACTACGTCTTTCCTTTTGTAGAAGTTCCATTAGTAGCTTCTAAAAGAAGGGACAGAGAGGAAACGTCTATGAAGATTCTCAGTCATCCAGATCATGGTTGTCTCAAAAATGCTTTTTCAAATGGCAATTGGACCTCCTTTTTCTTTGTTCCTTCCTTCTGATCAACTGAGGAAGCTTCTTGGATGAGAAGCAAAACATCTTCAAGGAAAAACAAAGTCCAGCTGCCTTTTGGAAAAAAAAACACGGAGGAGAAAGCACTTGACCCAAAACAGAGTAGGAAGGGGAGAAAGAAAAGACACGAATTGCAATTTAATTGAAATCTCTAAAAGAGCATGGTGCTACCTGCAGTTAGTAGTAATCATAACATGATCACGTTGTACAAACTCTCTATATGTTTTCCTTGCATTCTTATCATCAAATCTATCAGACTCTGAAATTATGAAACTTGTACAACAAGACAATCAGAAATGAAATTCCGCCTCTATGGGACTTTTTAAATTGAAGTAGGACACTTGTGCCCTTCCAGATTGTATTGTACTGAATCTCCATTCCTTTTTTCTCTATGCTTTTATCACACTATGGCTGCTGGAAGTTAGAATCCATATTTCCTAGTACTTTTCTACCATTGGCACAAATTCATCAGCTGAAGTCTAAATGGAAGGCAAGGAGACAAGAAATAGAAAATGAAAATTTGGAGCAACTTATCTTCAGTTATAAGAGAGATGTAATTTTTTTTTTTTACTGCCATGATAGCTCCAGAGAATCAGAGTTGTTAAATAAACCTTGGTGCCTGCCTGCCAATTCTACAGATTCATTAAATCAAGCTCGTTTGTTTTAAACCCAGTTTTATCTATTTAATAAAAAAATCTCCTCAAAGCACAACTCATTGTGAAAGAAGAGAGCCATGTGAGGAACTCAAACTCCACTCCTAAGCTGCAAATTTTACAGTCGGAGAATGGCCTAGTTAATCAAAAACATTGTTTTTTTCTCACCAGGAAAATGGGATGGAATACAATTAAAAATGTGGGACTCACTATATTATTTCAAAAAATTTCTCCCTTTATGTGAGAAGTAGAAGAAAGGAATTTCATCAAGCCAGAGGTAAACAACAGACTTGGCCCGAACAGTTAACTGGTTGATGAGGGTTTTATACACTTTCCACTCACATTTCTCCACATATCAACATATCACCCATATTCACATACTTGCATGGAAAAATATCAATAGCAATAGCACTTTGACTTATATACCGCTTTATAGTGCTTTACAGCTCTCTCTAAGCAGTTTACCAAGTCAGCATATTGCCCCCAACAATCTGGGTCCTCATTTTACCCACCTCGGAAGGATTGAAGCAGAGGTGGGATTCAATTTTTTTTAACAACCGGTTCTGTGGGTGTGGCTTAGGTGGTGGGCATGGCTTGGTGGTCATGTGACTGGCTGGGTGTGGCCAACTCAACATCATTCACATCGAGGCACGCATCTCTTTGCCTGGCCTCTCATGACTGTGGGGATGCCACAACAGTCGTAAATGTGAAAAATGGCCATAAGTCACTTTTTTCAGTGCCATTGCAACTTTGAATGGTCACTCCACACAAGCAAAGTACCAGCAAAAGAGGGAAAAAAAACTCCAGAGACGTTCCTGAGATAGGACATCTAGTCCTGCCAAGAATGTAATAAGGGTCAATGGAGAGGCAGTTTCTGTAAGGAACCAGAATGTTTACTTTCTGCCTTCCTTACAGGATTAGGCCAGTAATTTCTTCTGACAACCAGTTCTCTGAACTGCTAACAACTGGTTCTAACTAATAGGTGCGAACCTGTAGAATCCCACCCCTGGATGGAAGGCTGACTCAACCTTGAGCCTGGTGGGATGTGAACCGCCAAACTGTAGGCAGCTGGTTGCAGAAGTAGCTTGCAGTACTGCACTCTAACCACTGTGCCACAGAGGCAGTGCTTAGAGTTTAAAACATGGAGTTTAGTTTAAAAACATGGAGTTTAGTTGCCATCTTGACAAAAGTTGGATCTCTATGACTTTTTCTAATGTCTCCAAGAAGAAAGCTTGTTAAATAGCTCTTTGGTGAGTCAGGATTCAGATTGTTAGGGTTAGTTAAAAACAGAGGTGGTATTCAGCACGTTCTGACCAGTTCTGGAGAACCAGTAGTGGAAATTTTGAGTAGTTCGGAGAACTGGCACATGTCACCTTTGACTGGCCTCGCCCCCATCTATTCTCTGCCTCCTGATTCCCAGCTGATCGGATGAGTCTTCTTTGGTTGCATTCTTCTGCACAGGAGAATGGAGCTAGAAAGCAGGCTAGTGGAGTGGGGAGGGAATGGGGATTTTGCAGTAACCTGGAGTGGAGAGAGAATGGGGATTTTGGAATATTCTTCCCCTGCCACGCCCACCAAGCCACACCCACAGAATCAGTAGTAAAAAAAAATTGAATCCCACCACTGGTTAAAAACCCCTTCAACTAGTGATTTCTCTATTAGGTTGTCATTAGTGGCACAGGATGGGGAGAGGTGGAGTTGAAGGATCCAGAGATTTAGGGGCATATAAGAAATTAACTGTAGAAAAAACAAAACTGGGATTAAATTTCTTTTTAAAAACATTTTTATTAAAATTTGACAGTACAATAGTATAAAAAGAAAAAGAAAGAAAGAAAGAAAAAAGAAAAGAAACACAGTATTTTTGACTTCTGTCCTTCTTTCTATCAAATAATAATGTTTAGATTTTTATCCTACATTTTTATGCAATTCCAAGGCAGTGAACATGCCTAACACCCCTTCCTCCTCCTATTTCCACCATACAACCTTTGAGGTGAGTTGGGCTGAGAGAGAGTAACTAGTCCAGAGTCACTCAGCTGCATTTCATGGCGAAGGAGACACTAGAACTCACTGTCTTCCAGTTCCTAGGGCTAGGCAATACCTTAACTTCCTCTTTTCTTATTCAGTCCTTTTTTCCCTCTTTCGACAAAAAGTCCATACAAAACTTTGAGATTTTTTTTAAAAAAAAGTTGTTGTCATTTGTTTCCTTGACCAAATTGGTCAGCTTTCCCATTTCTGCAAGTTCCATCAATTTAATAATCAAATTCTCTTCTCTGGGTAGAACCAGGAGGACATTTCTTCAAGAGTAGGCAAATGGGAAGAGTAGAAATCCACAGCTACTTATCCAACTGTAGAGAGCCCTTCCTGAGCCACTTGTTTTGCCCTGTGCCTTTTTAAGTTGCTCTCCTGCCTTCAGGCACCATTGCTAGTACTGAAGTATAATTCAATTCTAGGTCCCTTTGGATTCTGTTCATCATAGAATGGGGTGAGCACCATCCTATGAGCCTTGGTGGCACAGTGGTTAGAGTGCAGTTCAAATCTCACCAGGCTCAAGGTTGACTCAGCCTTCCACCTTTCTGAGGTCAATCAAATGTGGACTCAGGTTATTGGGGGCAATAGGGTGCCTCTCTAAACCACTTAGAAAGGGCTGTAAAGCACTGTAAAGTGATATATAAATGCTATTGCCATTGCTTATCCTTTCCTTCCCCTAAGAAATACCTTGGACCAGCTGTGCTCCGACTCTTATAAATAGACTGAAATTTCCAGTCTTTTTATGGACTGTCCTACTAGGTGACATATTCAGAGACTGGACTCCAGCAAAATTTCTCTTTCTTTTCCCTGAAGATCTATCCATAAATACAGCCAGAAAATAATACCACTAATGAGGCTCCATGTTCTGCAACACAGTCCCTGAAATTTTCTGCAGTTGTGCTTTCATTGACAGTCTATTCGTGTGTCCTTAAAAGGCTCCCATGTCTCCTCCTCCAAACTCCCAAAGGCATCTAATGAACTTAATCTTGAATGTCAGGAATTACAAAATGTCCTGCTTGTCCTTTTCAGCCCAAAGGAAACTTATATGCCAGTCTATTTTTTTTTCCTCCCTGCATTCTGGTGCTGAGCACATCTGTCTTTCAGATGACTCAAGGGGATGCCTTGCTGAACTTTGAGGCTGTCACAGAAAGCCGCCATCTTTTCCATGAAGTCTCTCCCGCCTTAAAATAGACTGAAACAGATCTGATAACATGGAGGGATGAGGAAGATTAGGAAGTTTCACAGTCTTTCTCACACATGTGACACAAGTTGGCTTGTGGGTGAAATTAACCCAGCTGGAAAAAAGAAAAAATTAAGCTTGCCAGGATAATGACATCTGATGTGGCCTTCTGAATGCTCCAGCATGAATGAGAATGTTCCTTTGTGCAAAGTGTCTACTTTACCAAATCTGAAATAACCTTTGAATACAATATGCCTCATAAACTGAAAGAAAACAAATTACTGTCTGTGAAGGCGAATGCATCTTCCTTTTCAAAATTGTTCCCTTGCCAGTCAATCAAACTAAATGTACTCAAGGCAGCTCACAATCCATGGTTACCATCATGGCTCAAAACAGATTAAAATATCATTTATAACAGCAATAATATTATAATAATCAAGCTTGGACTGCACTGAGTGTCCACCTTTCCCAATTCTGGGTTGAAAACTTGGTTTTAGAGTCAGAAAAAGAAGAGGTCTTGGTGGAAAGGCTTTTTTTATTTCCTTTTCTTGTTAGATCCAGAGTTTGGTGGGGTTTGTTTTTTTTTACTTACCTGTTATTGCCTTTAAAACTTTCTTTCCCTCTTTGCAGGACTGTACTGGCTCTTTCTCAGATTCAGTTAAGTCTGTAAGCTTAGCCCTGCGATGGTCACAACATGAGTGAATTCATGGAGTTCTGTAGCCAGATTTTGAAATATAATGTAATAACAGAAATGAAGTTCAGTTCAAAGTGAGGGCAATTTGCATAGATGATTGTAACCAATAAATTATGTAGAAAATGATAGGAAGTCAGGGCGCTAGGGAACCAGTAAAATTTAGCTACAGTCTGATTTCATCAGAGGCCATTTAAATTATTACAAAGAAAAAGCAGTGTCTCTTGAAAAGGCCAAATAACTCAAAGTCATCATTTTTCATTATTTTGATGAAATGTATGTGAAACTCAGTTCTACAGCGTACAAGAATTCGAATAAAATGATACTGTACAACTCTATAGTGTAGAGCTGTGGATAAGAACTTGAGTTGAGATGTTTCCCATTGTACCTGAACTCACCTGATAACCATAAAAAACAATTACTGTAATCTCAGGGCTTTGCCCTACTCACATCTAACCACATCTAACCACAAGACAAACATTGTTCTGACCCAAGCTTCATCAATGTAATGAAACAAAAACTAGTTTTAAAAGCAAAACCTATTTTATTGCAATGCTGGGAATTATTTTCATTCTAAGCCAAAACTAATCTTAAACAGTTCCCCAAGATAACCACATGCCTTTCAGTGCTATGGAATGCTGCCAAAAAACAGAAGTCCAATTAATTATAACAGAAATCAATCGAAGTACCAGAAAAAAATGACCAGAGTACACAAAGCTTTAAGAACTTGGAATCTATCAAACTACTTTGCTTCTTGCAAAGCATTCATCATTGAGGTCTGACTTTTATCCCTTATGGGAGGGGCACTCACCTCCCAGCCTTACTCCCAGGTCACCCCTTCTATTTCAGCTGCTCTCGCTGTCCAGCAGCTCTGCGCACACATGCACTGGGAACAGGCTCCTTTGGGTCCTCTTCCTTGCTGCTCCAAGACTCCGAAGGCCCCAAAGGCGGTGCCCCCTCCCAGATGGTCCTGGTCCCATCCCTGCATCGGATGCAGGACCCTCGTCCAAGTCCTCACCCGACTCCCTCACTGGTCCCCTTTCTTCCACACTGTGCAACTCTGCTGCTGGTTGTACCAGCTGCCAGAGAACCACAACAAACATGTCTTGGCAACATCTTTTTTCTGCTGTGTGTCCATGATGTTGCTTTTCTCTTGTTCCCATTACATATGGAGACATCCTAAATCAATGTTTCTCATACTTGGCTACTTGAAGATGAGTGGACTTCAACTGCCAGGATTCCCTAGGCACTGGCCCACCCTATCCTCAGTTAAATCCGATATTTGAGGAGTAAGTAAATTTAGGTGGGCACTTTAAATGATCTGATCTAATTGGGACATGGAGCATCAATGATACTGAACGGGGGCATTGTTAAAGATGTGCTTGGCTGGAACCCAATAAATGACTGGAATCATCTCTATTAGCAGCTCACCAGTGAGCATCGGTCATGTACAAAGATATAATCTAACATTCAAATGTAGCACTGAAATAGAAGGCACCAAGGAATTGTATAGCAAATTGCAAGAGATGACAAATGCAACATCCATAAAGTATGCAAAACAGTGAAAACTTAAATTAATTATTTTAGGGCCAAGAGATTCTCACCATCTCATGCCTAAAAGTGTCTAAACATTTCTGACAGATCCATACAGTTTAATCGGCAGCAGTCAGAAATTGTTTGGCATTGCCTTATATATGGATCTAGACTCTCGTGTGAGCTACCCTGACCATTAAACTTTTTAAAAACTTTTGAGCCACAGTGGCACAGCAGTTAGAGTGCAGTACTGCAGGCTACTTCTGCTGATTGCCAGCTGCCTGCAATTTGGCAGTTCAAATCTCACCAGGCTCAAGGTTGACTCCAACCTTTTGAGGTTGGTAAAATGAGGACCCAGATTGTTGGGGGCAAAAGGCTGACTCTATAAGCCACTTAGAGAGGGATGTAAAGCACTGTAAAGTGGTATGTAAGCCTAACAGTGGTGGGTTCCAAAAAAATTTACTGCCGGTTCTGTGGGCATGGATTGGTGGGCATGGCTTGGTGGGTGTGAAGCATACTGTAAAATTTCCATTCCCACCCCAGTCCAGGGGAAGAATACTGTATAATCCCCATTCTCTCCCCACCCAACTAACCTGCTTTCCAGTTCCGTTCTCCTGTGCAGGGGAATAAAAGAAGACCCAGCCAATCAGATGGGACTTGGGAGGCAGAGAATGGAAGGGGGCTGGGCTAGTCAGAGGTGGTACTCAAAATTTCCGCTATCAATTCTCCAAACTACTCAAAAATTCTGCTACCAGTTCTCCAGAACTGGTCAGAACCTGATGAATACCATCCCTGAAGCCTAAAGCCCCTGTCCCACTGCACCAACAAATGCAAAGAAGATGTAAAACGGACAAAAAAGCTTGCCATCCATTGGAAAACGCGATGCATCTGTTGTGTACTCATTGCATACGTGTTTCATACGCTCTATC